>APFE031262192.1:9410-173422 GCA_000404065.3 Pinus taeda
CTATTGCATTATCAAAGAATTCAGTGTTTCATAAGAGAATGAAACACATTGACACAAGATTTCATTACATCAGGGAATTGGTGAGCAATGGAGAAATTGCCTTAGAACATTGCAGGACTCAGGAACAGGTTGCAGACATTTTGGCAAAGCCACTGCACGAGAAAAGCTTTGAGTTTTTGAGAAAATGTTTGGGTATGACTGAATGTCAAGCAGTTGAAATTAAAGGGGAGCGTTGAAATATTAATTTCCAACTGCCCGCATTAACTCCAACAAAACCACTTCAGAAAACCACAAGTTCATTTCGCACCGCTTTTCAAAAAAAGTTGTATTTGTCAGAGGGCCTCTGAACACGCCGACTAAATGACACGCGTCCTGCGTACGAACACAAAACCACCCACTCCCCAGAAACTAAACTTTGATTGGTTTGTGTGAGTTAGGTGTGCGAATTGCGTCCGATCAAGTCAATGGACAAGGATCTCATTCAACCTGTAAGAACGTTATTTTTGGTTTTTACCGCACATTTCATTTAATGCATTTAATACTTGTCATAATCTTAGGTAAAGTTTTTAATGTTTTCATACGGCATGTAATTTTTTTTTGGTTAACCCATATAGTATGTACGCCATATAGTTTTGGGCGTATGTGTTGCCTTTAGTTTGTATTGCACACGGGATGAGAAGTAGATGGTTCACAACAACGAAAAAAAAAAGAACACAACAGTGTAAAAAGAAAGAGACTCCCGACAGTGAATGAAATTTGGATTCCTTCTTACAGGTGCTTGTAATTGGTTGTTGAAACGAATGGGAAGGCAATGTATTTTTTTATTATTTGAATATGAAATGTAAAATCCCCAGCATTTCGAATGTAATGAAGAATTTCACACAGAAGTGAATGTAAAAGAATTTCTTTTACAACAGTAAACTTATGTAAGAAATTTTATTCTACAACAGTAAATGTAAAAGCCCTTTTACATGGTTTTAATGGTGTGAAAAATAATGGTGTGAAAATCTCTGTTCTCAAAAATTTTATTTTGCTTCCCTGTGCAAAAGATCCTGAGGAGAAAATAGACCATTGCTCTGTATTCAGTTTGTTTGTTTGTTTTTGGGATTTTACCAGAAAAATCCCCAACACATGTGCAACATGATCCGACTTGATTTCTCTTACAATAACGTTTCAGGCGTTATTCAAGAAGGTAGTCTTTTTTGCTATTTGGATCAAATTTATTTTGCAGGGAATCCCAACTTGTACATGTGCACTTCGCGAGGTCAAGCCCATCGTATGCGTGGCCTTCTCTTAGTGCTGGCACTTCTCTTCTGTTTGATGCTTTTGGTAGTTGGGGCAGCCATATATAAAGGTAGAGGTAGAGCCGTCCACAAAATAGGTGACTCCAGGTTATGGGAAATGACGACCTTCCAAAAGCTAGACTTTGGGAGTGATGACATTGTACAATGCCTAAAAGAAGAAAACCTCATTGGCAAAGGAGGAGCGGGAGTGGTGTATCGAGGGATCATGCCCAATGGCCAACAAATTGCAGTGAAGAAACTTACAGGTATTGGCATGGGTTCTTTAAATGATCATGGATTCTCTACAAAGGTCGATACTCTCGGCAAAATCCGGCATAGGCATATAGTGACATTGCTGGCCTTTTGCTCCAATCCTGACACTAATCTTCTGGTGTATGAATACATGCCTAATGGAAGCCTGGGGGAGCTGCTCCATGGAAACAATGGAGGGCATCTGAATTGGGATAGTAGATACAAAATTGCAGTGGAGACTGCCAAGGGGTTGAGCTATATTCACCATGATTGTTTGCCGCTTATACTTCATCGCGATGAGAAGTCCAACAATATACTTTTGGATTCCAATTTTGAAGCACATATCGCTGATTTTGGCCTGGCCAAGATACTGCATCATTCAGGTACCTCGGAGTGCATGTCTTCAATAGCAGGCTCTTTTGGTTACATAGCTCCAGGTAAATTGTCATTTCATTCTTTATCATTTTTTTACTGTTTGAGATAAGTATTTGTGTTTGCGTTCCCTGAAAGTTTTAGGCTACACATTGTCTCGCTGCTTATTGAGATTCTCTGTGCTTTTCGAGAAGCTTATTGGTCTGATTTTCCCATTCTAATAATGAATTGATCGATTTTATGGGAGCGAGCCTTTCCATCAAATGACCCGAATTAAAAATAAATGGAAAATAAAGGTGATGCCTTTACTATTTTATGTGATAACCATCTTTGTGATAATTATTGAATTCACAGAGTATGCGTACACTCTGAAAGTGGAGGAGAAGAGCGACATATATAGCTTTGGAGTGGTTCTGCTTGAGCTGATTACAGGCAAACGACCAGTGGGAGAATGCGAATTTGAAGAGGGCATGAACCTCGCCGGTTGGGTGAAGAAGATGATGAAGTTAGAGAGAGGACGAGTTATGGAGATTATAGATCCGAAGCTGAGCGACTTCCCAATGGAGGATGCCATGCATATGTTCTTCGTGGCTTTACTCTGCTTGCAAGAACAGCCTAAGCATAGACCAAGCATGCGCGAGATAGTGCATATGCTCACACACTGTAAGCCGAGGCTTTAATTGTACCTCAAATTGCACCAGCGAGGACCAAACTCTTCACCCAACCATTAACCATAAGACCACATATCTTCTGGAGAAGAAATTAACAGTGGTGAGGAGAAGAAATTGAAAAGGGGCCGAGTATGAGGATGACTTCCTCCATCAATGATGTCTACATGTACCATGTCCCATTGGTTTTTATTTTTATTTTCAAATAAAATAATGTTTTGTGGGTTTTTTTCCATAAATAAAATAATGTTTTGTGACTAGTGTTTTAAAGATTAAAATAGTTATATAAATAGATGGTTGATAAATGTTGATGGTATGATTAGAAAAGTGATAAGTGATTAGTATGACTGGAAAATAATATTTTATTTATTATGTCAGGAGCTAAAAAGATGATTTTGGTTTATATAAATTATCGATATTTTTTTTAAACCAGTGGAATTTGTTCATTAACTAACTAAAAATAAAAAACAAAATAACTATTTAACACTTTTCAAATATCTCTTTCCATTCAGATTATTCAATTATTTTATAATTTACAATCTTATAAAATAAATAAATGCGCTTAGTAAAATGGGATGTTAACTAAATTCCGTCGTCGTTCTTGTTCAACCCTGATGACTTCAAAACCTTATAAGTGAAGGCTTAGTAGCAGAGGAATATGTATCAAAATTCTCGATTCCACAATTCTTATCCTGTGAAAGACGATTCATTTACCTCTTCCATCGATAATATTTCAATTTTAATTTTTTAGTTTTTTCGCATAATATATTTTTCCTTCTTCCAAATATTCCGATTTTTAAAATGTCCAAATATTTTCTCAGTTAACTTGTTGGGCTTATTCTCTTGGGCTTGTATTCAAACTGAATTCTTCCTTTAAAGAAATATCTAAATTTGATTTTATGTTATCTATTTGCTTTATAAAATGATAACACAGAAATATTATATATACACGGAAGAAATTCAATAGTTGAATTAGAATCCTAGTAAGACCAAACCCCGCACATATATCGTATGATTAAATCTTACCTAAACTAACTAACGAATACTAAAAGTGTAGTTTGTTTATATTAAAGGCAAAAACTTTATTAAACATTTTTATGGTATGACAAAGTGGAGATGCACATGTGCTAGTTTTCTTACTTAGTGTAGTTCCATAATCCTACCCTATTGAAGTGACACTAAGGTTAGGTTATTGTTGTTAGAGATTTCAGTATAAGATGAGTTTGCAACAACTTTATATGTAGATATATGTTTTTATCATTTCCTTGTTTATATGTTATCCCCAACTCATTATTAATTAGAGATAGGAGAGTGTTGTTTTAAATGAAAGCATTAATAGGAAAGCTAATCATGTGTTAGACAATTGCACAACCTATGACCACACTACTCATTGCTCACAGATTGGCATCAAATGTGACTGTCTTGAGTGGATAATGACTATAGATCTCTCGAATATGAGTCTTCCAAGGCCATTTCCTTATTGGGTCTTAGAATTGTCACACCTGTGTTTTCTCAACATTCCAATAAGCACCTCAATGGGGGTCGTGGGGGCTTCACTATGGGAGAAATACCATACTAGGTGCATTCATATTGGGGAATATATATTGAGGGAAAAATGACATAATATATTTGGGTATATATAAGGGGTAAAGGTTTTTTATATTGGCCGGTATAAAAAATGGAGCTCAAAGTTAATAAAAAAATATAAATGGGTATAAAAAATTGTTAATGAAAAAATGGATATCTACAATATCTAGTGAAAATAAGGATTTTTTTAATTGGGAAACTATATTTGGTTCGTATTGGTAAGAGGTTAAATAATGTGTTTCTTAGACATATTTTGCAATATCTAGTCAAATTAAAGGGTATTTTTTAGTATGTCAAAAACACATATGATATGTTAGAGGGTCATTGAGAGAATCCCCTTTCATGGGAGCCTTCCCTCTAGCATATCAAAATTGAAGAATATAGAGGTTGTCAACATCTCTTGCAATGGCTTTTCAGAGCTATTGCTACTGGATTTAAACAATATCCAAAAACTTTGATTACTTGATGTCACCTCCAACGTCCTCAATGGAAGCTTTCCATCCAATATATCAAAATTGAAGAACATAGAGGTCCTTGGAATCTCTAAGAAATATTTTCCATGGGCAATGGGCCACTGGAATTAAGTTGTCTCTAGAAAATCCAGTCTCTTGATGTCTCCTCTAACATCTTCAATGGAAATCTTCCTTCCAACATATCGAAATTGAAGAACCTATAGGTCCTTGATGTCTCTAGCAACATTTTGTCAGGAGCACAACCCTTGGATATGATCTATCTTGTTAAGCTTGGGCGTCTTGACTCAGGACTTAATAACTTTTATGGTAACATTCCTAGCATGGGAAGATGAAATTAGGTAATATATTGAGTGGAAAAGTACATGTGGAACTCCTAGAATGGAACAAAATTAGAGAGCTAGATATTTCAAAAAATAGTCTACAAGGAAGAATTCCATCATTGATTGAGAATTTGCAAAATTTGGAGGTTTTGTGACTTTCATATAATGATTTCACAAGTCATCTACCTCAATAAATGGGTGTAAGTAGAAAGCTACTACAAGTGGATGTTTCTTCAAGTAGATTGATTGGTTCCATCCCTCTGAATCTCTGCAACAATTGAAGGTTGTGACAAATTGAGCGCACAACAAAATGCAGTCACAACTGCAATCTTACAAACATATATCAAATAAAAAACATAGAGTTGACCATTACAACCCTAGATTTAATAGTTCTATAATAGTATTTTGTTTTACAAGAGTAAGCTATAAGGTAACATTACAAATAATAGAAACATGTAAGCTATAGTAAAGTAATAATGAATTGTATAGTGAAACAAAGTAACAAACTACTGCTTAACAAAATAACCTTACAATAAAAACAAAGTAAAAAATAGTATCAACTTTAGCAAAATTAATTGTATAGCAAAAAAAATAATCAACTACAACTTACAACAAAAATCAAAGTAACTACAAGAACATGTCGCATCAACAAAATCACTTCACTTTTCGTTACAAAACGCTCTTCTTTTGTCCCTTAAATCAATGCTCTATTAAAAGCATACTTTGTTACACTCATACTATGTTTCAATTAGTTAGAAACATTTTGTGTTAAGTTGCACCTAAGCAATGCTTACTTTTAGTCATTCTCTATTGCATGTATATTTATACCTAATGCTCAATGGGTTGCTTAAAGTAAAAAATCAAATTGATCCTTTATTGTTGACCTTTAAGAATCTCAAATGGTTGTACTGGTGGTGCCCCATCAAAATTTTATGAGTTGAGGCAGTGTTACCTTTAAGATTTCAATCAACTAAGGTGGTGGATTCTGTAATAGTGTTTCCGTTTCAAATTTCAATAGGATAAGGCGGTACTTTATGACAACGTTTGGGTTTAGATGGTGGAGGCAGTGACATAATTACTACTCTAGCATTCTCCCTCTTAATTATTTCATCAAAAAACAAAAAAATGTTGTTACACCGAAAATATTGTTACACTCAAAATCAATGTAAGAGTGAAATGTTGTTACACCATACATACTCCTATATTTTGCCTATGAGTTTCAAATAATTCTCTTGCCAAGGGTTTTGTAAACATATCTACAAGCTGATCTTTTGATATGTAAAACTCGATACTAATTTCATTACTATTTACTAATTCTTGAATGTAATGGTACCTTGTATCAATATGCTTGTTATTTTGATGAAAAACATGATTACATGAAACACAATAGTGGATACATTGTCACAAAAAATATGAGTTGGTTTTTTCTATTTGTGCAACAACTTAACCAAAATTCTTCTCTTCCACACAATTTGACATGTTGTTGTTGTCGTTGCAGCATACTCGGCCTCAACAGATGATAAAGTCACAAACAATTTCTTATTTTATGCCCATGCTATCGCAACCAATCCAAAAATGAACACATCCATATACGCTCTTTTTGTCATCAAAATCACCTGCAAAATACTATCTATATATCTAATCAACTTAAAGTTTAAATTTGATGTATAAAATATATCATAATTTATTTTCCAATTATATATCTTAAAATTATTTTTCTTGCTCAGCATTAGGTACTCTTCAAAGACTCCATAAATATGGAAATTAAACTTACAACAAACATTACATTATGTATTCAAATACATTATATTAAGTAGTAAAATGCATGAGACTTCCAACCAATTTCTTATACAAGCCCATATCAACATTTGAACCTTGATCCTTCTTACTAAGCTTTATACCAATTGCAATTGGTGTTATAGATGGCTTATAATTTTCTATCCTAAAAATTTTTAGTATATATTTTGCAAACTTATATTGACAAATAAAAATGTCACATTCAGATTAAGTTATTTCAATACCAATAAAATATTTCATCATCCCTAAATTAGTCATCTCAAACTATGTTTTCATAGTTTTTTTTTTTAAATCATCTATTGAAATATCTTTAGTGAAAATCAAATCATCAACATAGAAGTAAATATTAAAAATTTATCTTCTTGATTTACCTTTGTACACTTGGACTCCCACCGAATCCTTTATTATTCAAGTATTCATCATTGCTATTGTACCATAATCATGCGCTTAGTTCAATCCATAAAATACTTTATTTAACATGCATATACTTTAGCTTCTTATCCATCAATTTAATATCCTTGAGGTTATTTCACATAATCCTCTTCTTCCAAAAATCCATTTAAAAATGTAGACTTAACATCCAACTGATACATTTTCCACTTGTTTTGTATTGCAATATCTAACATCATCCTTACTATAACATCATCCTTACTATATCAAGTCTAGCTATAGGTGCAAAATTTTCATAAAATTTAATGGTGGGTTGCTAACTAAACCCTAAGCTACAAGTATTGCTTTATGTTTCTCAACTTCACCTTTAGAATTCAATTTTATTCTATGATACTAGAATAAGTTTGTCATTTATGAACTGGTAAAAAATTGAAGACCTTTGATGGTGCTTTCATCTATTAAATGGTGTACATGAGAAAGGATGTAAAAATAGTATTCCGTCCATCAATGTCCATAAATTTTCTCTGGCACAACTGGCATCATGGGCGTAAACCTATCAGTTTTCGCTTGATGAAATCGAGATATCTTTGACTGATGCTTCGGTGTTAACGCAAACGCATATTCCAGCTGGGTTAATTACAAATACATTTTTCCATGCTGCCTTTGAACCATTTCAGTAATGCCTTAATCGTTGGTTGAATTAATCCTGCTCGGATTTATGAAGATTCGTGTTTTTATATTTTTTTTATTATTGTTATTTTTTTAATTTAAACACTTCAAAAAATTAATATAAATTTTTTTAATTAATTACAAAATTTGGCGTAAGTTAATTAAATGAAATGAATTTAATAAATAAATTAAATTTAGTTAAATTAATTAATAATTTTTTTAATATTAATAGGAATTTAGCAAATATTATTAATTAAAAACCGTATTCCATTCAAATAAAATAAATTATTTCAATTTCAATAATTTTTTAAATAATCTATTCCAGTTATTTTTCAAAAATACTTTCTTGTAGTAAGAATAATTGCTCTTTACAATATATCTATTTATACTTATACAAAATAATGTAAAATTTTCTTGACAACTTTCTCAACAAAAATAATATGACTGCAATAAGATATTATTATTACCATGCAAAATTACAATTAATAAAATACTTTAATTTACCAATTAATAAAAGCTAAATTTACACAATTTTAAACCTTCACAGTAAATTGAGTTCAATATTTTTACATTAATTTATCTATATTTAAACTAAATGGAAAGTACTAACTAATATATAACACTTGTTTATTATTAGATGTTTATAATAATACATTGATATTTATAATATTTTTACTCATCCACATTTAATATTCATGATAATATAATTATATTTACCATATTTGTTTATTAAAGTAAATTTATTTTTAATTAATTATGTTTACATCATTGTATTTATAAATTATATGTTTTGTATAAATGGAATATTTTTCAACAAATAAACTAAATTCTTCAGATGTCTCTTGAAAATTAAAGATTAAAATACCATATTTGTAACTCTTTTCATTTTAGTTACCAATTTTTTTATTATTATTGATATTAAAGGTTTACTAATATAAAATTTTGATATCATCATTAAAAACTTATTTGAAACAAGTTTATATATAACATTTTTGTTTAAATGTAAATTCATTTATATCTTTATATTATAATATTTTTATTTATTTAATAGTCCTAATAAAATGTTGATTATTTATTTACATTATTCATTTATTTATTAATAGATATAGATATAAAATGTTAATGAATTAATCAAATCTTGTAAGTGTTTATTGGAGAATCTACTATTTTTTTGGAGGAGATAAAGTGGAAGATATGAATACAATACTTTCATCTAAGAAAATTGTGATAGGTAGAATTCTTCTAAGTAGAAAAAAAAAACATAATGAGAGTATTATATCTAAGCATGGTTACTTCTTAAGACTGATGACACTTATTATATTTGAAATATTTTTTCTCTCTTTATCAATTGTGAGTTTATATACCATTATCTTCCATTTTGTCTAGGAAAAAATGTGGTGAAAATAATTTACTACATCTCAACAAGAATATTAAATTGGTAAATGACTTCCACAAAGATATTTAGTAGATCTTAATTAATAAATATTGAATTAGGAAATGACTTCCACAAAAATATTTAGTAAATCTTAATTAACAATACTTGTTGGCAAATGAAAGCCATATATTTTGCAAATTTTTAATAATAATAAAAGTGAGATAACCTAATCAAAATAACTAAACTATTTATACCAATCCATAATCACATAATTTCTATAACAAAAATCATTTCTCTTTGATGTTTCGAAACTATGATCCAATTAACTTGATAATCAAACTCATTGAATTTTTAATTTATATTCTGCTTCATTGATAAATTAGATAAAAATTATCCTATAAAAAAATGCAATAAGAAAATAGCTCGATGAAATTTGAACGAAAAAAATCCTTAATTTTATCTAAAATTGGAGTTATATCATATACAGCCTTTTTCGAATAATGAGTAACATTGAATTCTCTAGGTTTCTCTCTTATGGAGCAAAGGTTCCCACTCTTTAGAGACGATGAAAATAATATTAATAAGATACTTTGGATGAGATTTAAAAGCTCCTGATTATTCTGCTCTTTAGTCGATGGCTTATATACTTTAATTATTCTACCATTTAAAAGTTTGTTGAAGTCTCACATTTTCATAATTTTTACACACCTAATGACGATTCTTCATACTAAAAAAGTGCACAAATGTTTTATAAAATACTTATTGCTTTGATTTCCACTTTCCTATTCATAATAGCTTGCATATACACTTTACTAGCCAATGAAAAATAAGCATAATAAGATTTTTCTTGAATTCTACCAAAAAAGAAGAAGCATTTAACTTTAATTAAATATTATTTTAATGCATACGTTATTTAAAAGAAGTTAGTTATAATTGCCTATTATTTTGAATATGCAAGTGAAGAAACATAATTGTTTTATCAAAATTTCTTGTTTTATTATAATGTTGTAGGATGCTTTATACGAATTGAATCAATGAACGTGCATCACACTTTCTATTTTGACGGAAATTTGATATTTTACACCTTTGTTAACCTAAAATACCTAAAACCTATACACTTTGTATATTTTTATATCTAATGGAAGGACAAATAGTGGGGATTTGTGTATCAGTCTAATGATAATTCTTTCATAAAAAATTAATGTCATTTAATGGGTTTGTCCTTGGAAATTTTAGAAAAAGTTAAGAAGTGAATTTTGTTCACTATAATTATTCTTTTAGTGATAAATATATTTAAAAAGAAAATATTGAAAAAAGAGTTTATATTATTTTTATTATACATATTTTGATTTACTTTTAAATGGAATTTTGTTTTTTATAATTTTCTGAAATTGAATATTTAATATTTGAATTCTATATTATGGTTTTTTATATTTATGATGATTTTTTCTCAGATTTATGTAAAATAGAAATAAAATAAATGTATTATTATTTTTATCTAAATTTGAACTCACAACATAGCTAGACATCAAATTGATGTATAAGACCTCCTAGTTTGTGGCACAAATTTGGAAGAACAAACATCTAGAGTATCCCAAATATTGTTTCCATTTCTTTGGTTGTATAATTTTTAACATGTTGATTTTTCTCTCGGCACTAAAAAAGAGTAAATACATCAACTTTGAAGAAAAAACATGTAGAGTATCTCAAACATTGTTTCCATTTCTTCTCTTATAATTTTTAACATGTTGATTTTTTTCTAGGCACCTTTATTACTAGGAGGAAATGTGTATAACTTTCAAAAAAATAGTAAATAAATAAAAGTTGGAAATGGGAAATTATATATCATTTATTAGAGGATATAATAATAAATATACTAGCATCAAGTATTGTGAAGACATATTGACTTTTAAATCATTTCCGCAATCAAGAGTTTATAGATTGTTGATTAACGGTTTAAGCATGTGTTTTACAGATCCTCTATTAAGATCCCATGTTAGTGTTTTTCCTCCCTTCATAGAGATCTTAAAACCTTGATCAAATGTGTATACAAAAAATATCTACCCTTCCGTCTTACGAAAAAAGTGAGATGAATATTCATAAATTGTCCTTTCAATAGTTACATCAACTTAATGGTGTTCAATTTTAACCAAACATATACTTTTGCTTCATGCTCAAAATACCAATTACACGTTTCACCTCTCTATGTTTAATCAACATGAGGTTAAGAGGACATTGGATTTTTTTTGAGTTAATGTTTCGTCTTTTCATTTTATGCCTTATTTACAAGTGCTATAATAATCCATTTTATTTACATCTCTGTTGTATATTGTCAAGGCACTCATAGAAACTTACAACTTTAAGCATCAACCACAATCTCACATAATTCATTATCTTTCATTATCTTCAATTAGTAGACATTTCACATTCTTCAGGGAATCCATTAGATGATCAAACATGCATTTAATCACATTTCACACCACATTCTTAGCAAATAGTTCTTAGCTTAGAGATTAAACAAAAAATCTAAATGAATAGGAAAACCTTTATGAGATTGATCGTTCAATGCAGCTTCCTCTAGATTAGGGCTTAGATATAATACCCCTAAATTGATAAGGAAAACCTTATAAGATTGTTGGTCCTTCAATTCAACTCCTAGGTTCAATATTTGTGATATTATTTATCAACAAAATAAAGTTCTAGAGAAATATAATAATAAATTATACATCTATTTAGAGAAGAGATGAAAACTTATAAGAATAATGTACGAAAAACCATAATATCACAAATAGCAATACCTTGCTTGATGAAGAGAATTTTTGTTTTCTTCTTTAAAAGATGAATTTCCAATCAAACAAAGCTCCAATTTCCATATACCAAAAGAAATATAATCAAATTATTTCTACTTCTTTATGTACAATCAAAATAACGTGTTAAGAAGTTTCTAGTAGATCAAACATTTGAGTAAGCAATATCATTCGAGTCATAGAAATATGCTTATGCAAAATCATTCCAACTAAAATATTTCTTAAAAAATGCTAGGAGGGGAGCTACAATCTCACGATGGTTTGTTTCTATGTCTTTGTGATAAATAGTGAAATGAAAAAAATATGTTAAACTTTTAAGAGATTGTATGCAAGTCCAATCTTTCATGATCACTTTAATTTTTTATAGTTCCGCATGCACAGCTTCATAACTAACTATATGCCTCAAACACTCTATTGTAGAGATGCCAAAGGAATGTGTGGACATCTTGAGAAAGAGTTGATGTTAACAAGTAGTTGCAAGACCCAATCACATGCAAGTAAAATTTTAGAGGAAAATTAAAGGGGTTGGAAATATTGATTGGGTGAATTTTTCATGTTGTAGTGTTATTTTTCTTTAATTATTTGTTGCTTATTTATTTAAAAAAAATGTTCATAAAGAAATATTCCATGCTTATTTGGGAGGGAGAGGGAAAAAAATAATTTTCGCCCCTCAAATTTGGAGCTACACCATTCTCACTTGGTTTCTAGAAAAATAGGGATTTCTAATAGCCAATTTTCCCTCTTCATCTAGTATAAATAAGTTTCCAAGCTTTCATTCACCCCCAAGTTTTTGATATGGGAATTAGTTGTCTAAACTCAAACTTACCACTATCATCAATGGAGTATAACATCATTTCTTAGCAGAGTGGAGCATCATTAATCATGATTTATTGCTTGCTTCAAGACTACCTAGATGGGGTATTGAAAAAGTAGAACATCTGGAGGGTATTGAGATGAGGGTATTGGTGTAGAGAATCTGGAGGGTATTGAGATGAGGGTATTGGTGCAGATTTTTTGAGGGTGAAGATCCCTCTCACATAAAAAGAACTTTACGTACAAATTTACATTCTCTAATTATTTGGTTTCTTAAAATTATTAGCAGCATAGCTAACATTTTCTTTATCATCACAACCCTTACAAATGCATATGGTATTGTAGTGTGGTGTTATAACAAAAACACATTATTATAATGAGGAGACATTCATTATAAAATCATCCAAACTTAAAAGTTTGTAAATAAATTTAAATTTGCTAATATTTCTTTTAAACATTGGCGTTTAAACGTGTAAGTATGGTTTGCTTGTTTTTGTGCCATTTTTGTGAAAAAATATTAAAACCCCATAATCAATATTGGGTTGCTAAATTCATTATTTTTATTTCAATGCCCAATATTAAACTTCAGGATATTTTCTTGTATCGATCTCATACAACACCAGCTCTTAATATACAAACAACCATCATCTTGGTACCTCAGTACCATTCCCGTTAGTTGCTGAACTTTTCAAATGAAATCATTTGTTAACAACTAACAATACATTATTCATCATACTGGAGATCATATAGGTGCATGCAATCTTATCCATATTGGTACTTCGTAACCTTTCATATCAATTGATGGACTTCTCAAATGAGTTTCCATAATAAGTAGTTGACAACATTTTCCTCATCATACCCGATATTAGAGCACTCTTGCAATGTTATCAATCCTAGTACCCCAATATCGATATATTTTTATTCCATAATGGATCCAAATTTTGAAAGGAAAACTATACTCAGAAACACAAATACCCTTATGTTGATGGTACTAGAAATCCTCCAACATAGGGGAGTCTACCCAGTATGACATCTGAAATAGACCTCACAGTGTTTGGTGTAGGAGCCCCATCTCAATAATAGGCCTGAATTCCATAACATGAAGGTTTTCCTTGGATACAATAAAAAGCATAAGAGAGTATGCAAAAAACCTTTGAAACAAGGAAGAAATTTGACACTGTGAAGCATAAAATTGCAATGTATATAAGGTTCTTCCATGATCAGAGTAGTAGGAGTGAGAATTTAAGAAAAAACCAATAGTATTATTCTAGTAAAGGCACACAAGAGGATAGAAAAAATTGTTAGTTAACCTACAAAATAGTTCACAAGATTACACCAACCATAAAAGCAAGTAACAACACACATTCAACAATATGCATGCCAAAGCCAACGAAATAGTTCATTTTATTTAGTATGTATGAACATAAACATATATCATAAAAATTAAAAAATAGTATTATAACATTCATAATACATGCATGAAAGTGGGTAAGCTCTAATAGCTTCAAATATTAAGTGAAAGTTCCAAGATACACAATTACAATGGCATAACACTATCTCCAATGGTGGAACATTAAGCCACTACTTGCTCTTGTAAAGAATGATCTTCCCTCCTATTCTAAGCTAGAGAAGCCAAGGTGAAAAGTCCTTTGCTAAACATTTGAGGGTTTATTTATAACAAATGAGGTGACCCTTCACCTCCCAGGTGACTTTTTACCTCCCTCGTGACACTTGAGCTCCCATATTAATTTTGAGTTTTTACATGACCTTTTAGCTCTTACATAACTCTTGGAATTCCTAGTGATTTTCCACATTCCATGTGTGACTCTTGGGCTTCCACTCATTATTCCTTTTCTCATTTTTGGGAAATACAAAATTATATTCCACAAATTGTTGCTTCTACAATGGATTCCTCTATGACTGGGAACTACATGTTTCTGATTCTTGTTATGTTTCCATCAAATGAGTAGATGAAATCATGGCAGCAACTCAGGTTGTGTCCATTGAAGCACTGAAATAGTAGATGCCACCTGTATTTTTGTGTAGTTTTTAACCCCATACAGAAATTACCAATATACGAATTCTAAAAAAAAAAAAAAAACAATGGCAATAGCATAAAACATAAAATAGATCTACACATATATTTTCTCCTTGATCCCAAAACTAGGACTACCAGATGATTTTTCATTATATTCCTTTCAATGTTATAATACATATATATACATGCTGAAGCATCCATTAACCCTAGATTATAACATAACCATAGTTCCCTTGACCAAGTCTACAAAATACCATCATGGACAAAACCATGTCTGAAAGCCATGCACAAAACCATAGGTAGGTTTGCCCAACTAATATAGGATCCAAAAAACAAATTCCCTGGGGTGTTGCATTGGACCCTGTAGAGTGGGGCTACCGCCCCCCTCAAACCCCCTAACAGGGGGTGCTACCACCCCCCTATGACCCCCCTATTGCGCCCGACACAACGAAGTGGAGCCTAGTCGCTCCCACTCTAACCCCTCGAGTTCACTACTACGGCTAGTCATGGAAAGAATATAACACATACCCAACATTCACCCACTTGTTTTTTTCTTTCCACAAGGGGCCACAAGAGAGCTTAGTCATTGGTATAGCCCTGCAACGCCCATTGTTTCTCTAAACAAACATAACTTCTCAGTGCTTATAGAATTTGTTAATTCATCTGCAATATTCTTCAAAGTGTCCAACTTTACCAACAACATCTTTTTTTCCTCAACCATATCCTTACAATGTGATACTGAATATCAATGTGCTTTGTCTTTGAATGATAAGCATGGTTATTTGCCAAGAAAATTTCACTTTGGTTGTCACAGTCTATCCTTATAGCTCATTGTACTAACCCCATACTTGAACATAATCTCTGCAGCCAAACTTCTTCGTTGCTTGCATGAGTGGCTCCCATGTATTTTTCCTTTGTATTTGAAAGTGTCACTACATACTGTCTCTTACTCATCCAACTGACTGCACCTACAAATAGGTTAAACACATACCCACTTGTAGATCTTCTCTGATCCAAATCACCAGCCCAGTCTAAATCAACAAAGCCACGGATATCCAAAACTCTATCTAATCCTAGTCTTCCTTGGTAGCAGAGACCATAATCACTAGTGCCACAAAAATACTTGAAAACCCACTTCAGTGTTGTCCAATGCTCCTTCCCTAGTTTTGAAATAAACCTGCTCAATACTCCCACTACATGTGGAATGTCTGGTCTAGTACAAACCATTTCATACATCACGCTACCAATTGCACTTGCATATGAAACACGGGACATGTCCTCTTCCTCTTCTTGTGTCTTGTGACACTATTCAGCACATAACTTTACACATACAAGAATAGGAACCTTCTCTAGTTTACTATCCTATATATTAAACATTTTCAGTATTGTCTCAACATACTTCCTTTGGTTTAACCAGATATTTCTCTTTGCTCGATATCATTTAATTTCCATGCCCAAAATATTGTTTGCAACACCAAGATATTTCATGTCAAATTTGGAGGAGAATTGGGTCTTCAATTCATGGATAATTTCTTTGTTATTTCTAATCAGCAACATATCATCCACACACAAGAATAAATAAATAACACGGTCACCAATTAATTTAAAATACACACAATGATATCCTTTAATTCATGCAAAGCCAAGTCCCCGTATATATGTATCAAATTTTTGATACCACATCCTTGGTGACTGTTTTAACCCATACAAAGACCTTCTTAACCTGCATACCAATTCTTTCTTACCCTTCACTGCAAAGCCTTTAGGTTGTTTCATGTAGATCCCTTCTTCCAAATCCGTGTGAAGAAATGTTTTCTTCACATCCATTTGTTCTACCTCAAAATCGAAAGTAGAAACGACATATAAAAGCAATATAATAGAAGCTACCTTGGAAACATAAGAAAAAATATCACCAAAATCAATTCTCGTCATTTAGGAATAACCTTTTGATACCAACTGGGCATTGTATTTCTCCACGTTTCCTTCTGCATTCATATTCTTCTTAAACACCCATTTGCTTCCAATGGGTTTCCTTCCAACCAACAACTCCACCAAATCCCAAGGCTCATTTCTGTGAAAAGATGTCATTTCATCAACCATGTCCTCTTTCCATAGTTTGCTATCCTCTGAATCTACTACTTTCCTAACAATTCTGGGATCGTCATCAGTAATAGATAAAACAAAATTTGAACAGAAAGCAGCTGGACTATACCTTTCTGGCTGCCTTCTTTATCGATATGATCTTCTCACAGCTGGAGTTTGTGGCTCTTCATCTTTTGATTCCTCTTCTATGGTAGAGTCTGATTCCTCCTCCTTTGGCTCAAACTCTATCTTATCAGGTTCCTTTGGTAGTACTTTATGTTTAATAACATCTTTCACCTCTCTAAACACCACGTCACGGCTGTACACATCCTTCCTTGGTTCTGGGTTCCAAAGCTTATAACCTTTTAAACCATCCTTATACCCAATAAATATGTGCCTTTCAGATTTACCATTCGACTTGGTTCTCTTTTCATTTGGAACATGTACATATGCGTCACATCCAAATTCCCTTTAGATGTGAAAGAGAGGGTTTCTTACAAGTCCATACCTCCTATGGAGTCTTATTCTCCAATGTTGATGAAGGTGATCTATTGACCGGGTAACATTCAGTCTCCTCTGCCTCTACCTAGAATTCTTGTACTAACCCAACACCATTGAGCATGCTTATTTCCTTTTCCATCAACGTCATTTTCATTCTTTTTTCAACTCCATTTTGCTGGGGTGTGTATGGAGTAATCTTCTGCCATTCTATAACACACTTCTTACATAACTCTTCAAATTGATTTTTGCAAAACTCTCCACCATTATTTGTCATCATCACTTTTATCTTCTTCTCTATTGTGTTTTCTACCAGAGCCTTAAATTCTTTAAACATGTCAAAGACTTCATATTTCTTCCTGATGAAATATATCCATGTATTCCTTAATAAGTCATCTATAAATGATACATAGTACATAGACTTACCCATTGATGGAAGTGAAACAAGTCCAAACACATCATTGTGCACAAGCTCTAATATCCATTTCACCCTCTTAGGACCATAGGGGAAACTCACTTGATTCTCCTTCCCAAGAACACAATTTTCACATAAATAAAAATCCATAGAGAAATTAGACATACCTTCTACCATACCATTACCATAAAGTATTCGAAGGCCCTTCTCTCCAATATGTCCAAACCTTTGATACCATATCATGGTCTCTTCTCCAGAGATCACTAGATTTTGTACTCCACTTTCAGGAACCATAGAACTATTGCACCCATCAATAACAGTGCTACCATGAAGCTTGTACAGAGTTCCAATCTTAACTCCTCGCATCAATACCACTGCTCCCCGGACAATATTGCAAGTATCTTTTTCTAACACTATTTTTACACCAACATCATCCAACTTGCTTATAGAAACCAAATTTATGAATAATGTAGGAATATGCAGAACTCCCAGAAGTGTTCTAATCCTTTCAACTTGACTTTTCCATGACTGACGATTTTAGGCTTCCTATTATCCCCTAAGAATACATCACCACCATCATATTTATCATACTCGCAGAACCACTCCCTGTGGGGAGTGAAGTGAAAGGATGCACCTGATTCAATCAACCATGCCTCATGATCTACATGTCTACTTGAAGAAGAAGCCACGTAAACATTTCCACCTTCATCTGAAGTTGTTTTCGCCTCTGTAGAAGGAGAATCATCAGATCCATTTCCTTTCTTAGGAGATTTTGATCTATAGTCCTTTTTGAAGTGCCCTTCCTTTCTGCATTTCTAGCATACATTTACAGGTTTTCCTAAAGATTTAGATTTCCTTCTAAATTTAGATCTCCCACTCAAGGATTTTTCTTATTATTATTATGTTTTTGGATTGTCCTCATATAGACAGGGCATCACCATTCTGGCCCTCCGTATTTTTCCGTCTCATCTCCTCCAACATCAAGCATGAGACTATTTCATCAAACTGCAAGACAGTTGCATAGCTACCTATTGCAACAACTAGACCATCCCACGAATCTGGTAGAGAACACAAAAAGATTATGCACTTATCTTAATATGAAATTTTTATATCAATAGATAACAACTAGCTTACCACAGTATTAAAGGCTTTCATATGCTCTATCACCTAATTTCCATCCCCCATCCTTAGGTTATACAAATTTTTCCGTAAGAACAGTTTATTCACCAGAGACTTAGATTGGTACAAAGTCCCTAACTTTTCCCACAAAACCTTCACGGAAGCTTCCCCTAATACATTCAACAACATTGAATCTGAGATACACAAATATTGTGCTCTTTTCCTTGCAATCCAACTTCACCCAGTCTTCAGCTGAAATTGATGTTGGTTGAGTATCTAGATCTACCATGATCCACTGATCTTTATCCACCAGTAGATCCTCCATCTTGAGTTTCCATAACTCTAAACTCTGACCATTAAATTTCTCAATCTTTATCTTTCCACTGTTCAACATCTTCTTTCACCACAAGAATCGATCCCGCAAATCTCCCACTGAACATGGTCTACCACGGGCCTGAGCAAAAATCCACAGCAGAAAAGTTGTCCCCTTGAATCCAAAACAACTCTGATACCAAATGTAGGTGTTAATCCCGTACATAAATTACCTGCATATGAATTCCAAAAACAAAAAATAAACAGTGGCGAGAGCATAAAACATAAAACAGATATACACAAAGATTTTCCCCTGGATCCCAAAGTTGGAACTACCATATTTATTTTTCATTATATTCCTTTCAATGTTACAATACATATATATAGATGTTGAAGCATCCATAAACCCCAATCCATTAACCCTGGATTAGAACATAGCTATAGTTCCCTTGACCAAATCTACAAAATACCATAGGCAAAAATCCATCATGGCTAAAACCATGTGCGAAAACCATGCACAAAACCATAGGTAGGTCCAGCCACCTAATATAGGTCCAAAAACAAAATTCCTTAGGGAGCTATCCCAGACCCTGTAGAGGGGGCTTACCACCCGCCTTGTGACCCCCCCCCACTGCACCTGACATAACGAAGGGTGGCCTAGTTTCCCCCCCTCTAACCCGCCACCTTCACTACTGGAGCTAGTCATGGAAAGAATATAACACACACCCAATATTATAAATAGATTTAACAGCTCTGGATACACTTCAAAATACATCTCATCAGGCTCAAATCCCTTCACTTGAACTGATTGAACCATCTTGTAAAGAATCTGATGCTGCAAACACCTTTCCCAGTCTTGAATTACCTTGGTCGGACGTTGCAAACCGCTCGAGAATTTTCCTGCACACTATAAACAAAAATTGTGTTTGCTAGAAATTATCATTTTAGAGTAAACATGTAAAATTAGGGTTTGATTTTAAAGGTCTCTCTTGGGCTTCAAAATGATGACAGTTGTCATATTATGGATGAAAAGGGATAGTGCTTTGTGAATAAATGCTCGGGCACTTGAAATAATGGATTTGGCAACTCAAAAACCTAACTTTTAAAATTTTTGGTGAGTGCTACAAAAATATTTCCTAGCGCCAGTTGTAGGTTTGCGATAGGCTAATTACACTGCGAAAAAATTACAATAAGATTAGGGTTAGGTGAAAATAGTTGATTATACATGTCCCTAAGCTTACACACAAAAAATTAATAGGCCCCTTTTATATAACATTGACTTTGAAAAAATGAATTGATAAATATAGCCTTTGGACCTTTAAGGAAAGGTGCAAACTTGATGCTAACAAGGGTGATCATATGACTCTAAAAAAGGCTTAGTTACTACGTCCCCTACAATAGGATTTTCCTATAACCTAGAAGTGAACATAACATCTACTTTGTTAGTCTTGATATGAGTATTAACATGGAATATCTTTGTCATCTACTTCTATTATTTATGATGGAGGCCACTCATGTCCATCTCCCTCTTCATTATTCTAAAGACTTGGTTTTCTCCATATCTAAGATGCTTTCTATCTCCATTCTTGTTCCCAATAAGAAATTACCCTTCTTATATTTCTCTTTATTACAAAAAATAGGATTCAACTTGTTGAGCGATGGAAAAGGTATGCATTTGCCATTTATTTCTTTATCTTTTCCTTTGAATCATGACTCCTGTACATTCTAAAATGGTAATATGTTAAAGAATTATGGTAGAATTAAGGAGATTTGTGATTGATACAAAATAACTGATTATTGTCTTTTTCTATACGGAAAAAGAAGGAAATGGAAAACCACTATTCAAGAGGAAAAGACAAAGCAGAAGCAACTGTTCTCCCTTCCGCAAGAAGTCTTATCTAGACAAGGAGATCAAGATCGGAGCGCATAATTCAGGAGAAGAAAGGGAAAGCGCGGCCCCAGCGCAAGAAGACAAAACTATAAACTGGAAATCAAAGATAGAGCGAATTCCTCAGGATCCCTTGATCCTGAGGGATCACTACTTCAGAACTTACCTGTACTCTTGATATATCCACCTGGACATTATAAAAAGGGATAGCGCTTGTAGCCCAGGGGGGCATGTATTATCATTTTGTAGAACTTACTGTTGTGCTATTACTTTGCTCATTGACTCTTGTTGGTTAAAACATAGTAAGATTGCTTGTAAACATTTTATACATGATTAATACATAAAGCAGTTGATGTTCCATTCCTTCCTACCGAATTAGCCCGGCGGTGCTTCACTAGCGGCTAAGGGCCCAGCTCTGGTGGATCCACTTGCTATTTGTACCATTATTTTACAGTTCCAGTCCTGTGATGGTTTGATTTACTTTTCATTTCCTTGAATCACATTGCTTTACAGTTTCCTGTCTTTACAATTTCTAATACTTTATGGAATCATTTTATTGCATAAGTTGTGATTGAATCAGGTTGTTGTTCCCTTCCTATCATAGCGAGATTATAATCCTTTACCACTTATATCGTTATTCATTTCAGTTATAAATCCTCGCAATTCATTACAGATTGTTGTTCATTTGACTTTGTTGTTCATTTCCACTAAGATAACATTGCTGTTCATTTCCATTTAGTGTTGTTGTTCATTTCTATTAATTTAGCATTGTTGTTCATTCATACTAGATAGGCGTTATTTCTTTCCTGCAAGTATTTGGTTTTGCTTTTAACTATTTTGCAAAGAGCGTTTTTACTACATTTCTGTTAGCAGCATTAGTGATCTATCATTTCCAGTTAATTGCTTTAGTGTGGAGTGTAAGATCAACAATTGTAAAGGACATTGGCTATCGCTTTCTAAGTTCTCAAATTGTCGATCTTGTTTATATTTGATTTAATTTATATCAATTGACAGAGGAAAGAGTTATCACTATTGCATCCTTGACTGATAAATTGTTGTAGTTTTCGGAGTGAATGATTTAAGTTCCAAAGCATTAAGTTTCTTTTGATTGCAATTAGATTTTATTTCAAGCATCTGTTTACTCTTGTATTTCGCACTGTATTGTAAATTAGAAAACATTACTCTTGAAAGAAATTGCGCGCCTCAGACTGAGTACACTCTTGAAATAAAAAATCGTACCTAGACTGAAAATTAGTGTAGGATAAATAGGAGTTCCAAAGACACCTTTTATACCTCAACGTTTTGGCGTCATTGCTGGGGAGAGTGTAGCCATTTGCTTTTTTAGAAGAGTACTGTGCATTTGATAAAGTGCCTGCCAGGAGAGAATTGGGTATTAAAAAAGGAAGGTAAGAACCTATGTACGGAGCATGTAACAGCCCTGCTCCCCTGCCCGCTTTCCTATATATTTGTTGATTACTTTGGGTAGAAATAAGTATTTGAGTTGTATGCATGACTAAGCAGAAAAAGCCTGAAAAGAATCCAAAACCACTACCCAACCCTGATAAAGCTAAGGGACCGGTGACCCTTGGTCGATCGACCTTTATAGATGATATCATCAAGAAAGCAGAATCTCAGTCATTAGTAGGCCCTAGAAAATTTGCTTCTAGACAACCTACTAGCTCCCTTTAGGCCACATAATCACCATCTGTAGCCTTTGCTGAGGTACATAGCCAAACAAAAGAAACTGAGCAAGATTTTCAAGAAATTGAGAATTCTCGCCCAAATTCTTTACAAGAAGGGAACTCTAGTAATCTTTGTGAAGGAGAAGGAGAAACATGGGAAATAGAAGAACCAAGATCCCCTCTTGGAGTATTTTAGACACTAAGCAGCCCAAATAAGGGAAGTACTGTCAAAATCATCCAAAACAAACCTGAAGAACCAAAATCCCCCCAGATAATAGTTCAGAAAGGAAAATTCATCATCCCAGACCAAGGAAGTGTTGTTAAGGCCATTACTACTCCTTCTATTCAGCAAAGGAATAAATCCCTAGAAATCCCAAAAGGATATTGGCACATATTTGATCAAATGGCCTGGAACCATCAAACACCTCAAACCTCCACACTACAATATCCCATTGTAGATACTCCAATTAATGCACCTATGAAGGACATTCCTCTCCAGCATATTCCTACATTCCATGGCCTAACATTGCAAGATCGAGATGCATTTCTGTTTTAATTCGATGTATCATTTCGGGGGTATGACTATACCACTGATCCCCAAAATCTAAAACTATTTCCCTCCACATTAAAAGGAGCAGCTTTACGATGGTTTATGGGGTTAGGTGGAGGTGTTATAAATGACTCGGATCAGATGAAAGGTGCTTTTCTAAAGAAATATTAGGATTATTGTAGGTCTAGAGAATTAAAGCATGAAATATTTCAAATGACAGCCAGACCTAATGAAACATTGGAGGAATATGTAGAACGCTTTCAATACAATCGTTAGAGATATGCTTATGCATCTTTACCCTTACCTAACAATATGTGAAAAACTACATTAATTAAAGGGATGAAGGAACAATGGGTTGAAACATTAAACATTATGGGAAAAGGTGACATATATCAAGAAAGTTTTTCTGACATGATTGATTTATGTATCAGGAGTTCGAGAGGCAGTACAAGGCTAAAACCGGTAGAACATGACATAATCACAAGGGACAACAAGATCTCCAGTGGAGGTTTAACCCATGCAAAAATTGGGAATCTACTGGAAGACTTCAAAATTGATATTCTAGGGACTTTGACAACGCAGCTCGACATTATGCAAGCTAAACAAAAGCAAGTAGAAACAAAGCAAAATTTGGCAATATTTTGCCCTAGATGCAGAAAGAAACACAGCCATAAAGAGTGCCCACTAGATGCAGTCCAAGTCTGTGCCATTTGCACAAAAGACCACTCCATAGAAAACTGTCCCTCACTCCCAGTTCTGAAAGCAGTCTACAAGGAGGCGGAAGAAGAATCAGAACCTTTGTACCTACTCAATCAGCACCATCAATGGCAGCCATGACAAATAGGTATACCCCATGATCCATCCTCATCTTTTCAGTCTCCTCAGTATAATGCTCAGCAATATAATGGAATATGGAAAAATCATCGACCTTTCCCCAGCTGATCACAGCAGCCATTTCCTACATCACCATGGCCAAATCAAAAAAATCAAACCAATTGGCCAAACTTCCCTTACTGTCCACCATTTTGGCAAAATAATGCATATCCAACACAATGGTCACCCTGCACCTCACAGAGTCAAACCTGGAAGTGGAACTGGCAAAGACCTATGAATCAACCAGCCAGAATGATTCCTCTCCCTCAACCTACATTGCCAGCACCATATACATTTCAAAAAAGTCCTCAGACCAACTTAATACCGCAACTCCCAGCCCAGCCCAACCCAAACCCTAATAATAGACCGGTTCAATCTGTGCAAATAATCGAAGCACCAGAACTAGAAACCGAGTTAAGGGAGTCCAATGACCTTCAATTAAGGTCTGGGTGCATAATTGAAACTAAGGGAGATAAAAATGCTCAAGTTGAAAATTCGTTACCCTTAGAACAACCACTACAAGAAGATGATGTGGTTAGACAACAAACTCACGACCAAGCAACCACTTCTTCTCCCCCATTCCTAGAACGACTAATCATACCGCACCCAATAGAACATCCTGACTTTGATCTTCTGGGAGAACTAAGAACTGTGTGTATAAAGATCCCACTCCTCCTGGCTATCCAATATATCTCGATCTACGCAAAAACCATCAAAGAGTTATGTATAAAAAAAACAAATAGGAGAATAACAACTAACCCAACCGTCCAAGTAGTCGGCACCCTATCTGACTTACTATTAGGAAGAGAGGCACTCGTAAAATATGAGGACCCAAGGAATCCTATAGTTACGGTGCAAATCAATGGACACTCCTTTCCAAATGCCTTAGTTGATTTAGGAGTTGCAATTAATATTTTAACAACCACCACTTGTCAAAAACTTGGCATTACATCATTAGATCCAACCACAACCTTATTGGAGTTGGTTGACCGATCGGTAGTCAGACCAAAAGGCACACTACATGATGTAATGGTCTCTATAGACTCGTAAGAATACCCTACAGACTTTCTGATAATTAATCCCAAAAACCGGCTAGATGGACACCCTTTAATCTTAGGTAGACCTTGGCTAGCAACTACTGATGCTTACATTGGCTGCCAACAAGGTAGTATGACTATAACTAGAGGGAGTAATGTCAAGAATTTAGCTTTATACCCTCCAGCCTAGCCAAGCCTAACAATAATGAAAAGTAACAAACAACCTGTATCATATCTCACAAAAACATTAGATTGCCTTTAACCATAGAAGATGCCCTCGAATTTAAAGACCAAACAGAGGACGACATCATTAATAATTTCATTAACCAACCAGAAACCATATCCCATGTACAATGTCACATGATAGAGGCAGAATCTCATAAAGAACTAGAAGAAGATCTCCTCAAAGACACTCATGATCAATCAATACCTAGTACCTCTATTTCAAACAGAAAAACTATAGAGACTGAGCCAAGAAAAACCTTGAACATTAACAAAAACCTGACTCCTGAACAAGAAGAAAAGCTTGTCCAACTACTGAGAAAATACAAGGAAGCTTTTGCATGGGATTACTTGGACATGAAAGGAATTGATCCCCAGCTGTGTACGCAACACATTTGTACAGAAAAGGATGATAGACACGTTCGCCAACCCCAATGGAGACTAAACCCTCATCTTAAGGATATTATGAAAGCTGAATTACAAAAGCATTTAGACGTAAACTTTATTTACCCAATATCTGACAGCAAGTGGGTCTCTCCACTAGTAGTGGTGCCAAAGAAGGATGGAAAGTGGAGGATATGTGTAGAATACAGAGAATTAAACAAAGAAACCCAGAAAGACCACTTTCCCCTTCCATTCATTAATCAGGTATTAGAAACATTAGCAGAAAATAAATTCTTTTCTTTCTTAGATGGCTTCAGTGGATACAATTAGATCCAAATTGCCCCTGAAGACCAGGATAAAACTACTTTTACCTGTCCTTGGGGAACATTTTCTTACAGAGTCCTACCCTTTGGCCTATGCAATGCCCTTTCCACATTTCAGAGGGCCATCCTCAGCATCTTTTCAGATTTAATAAATGAAGGGCTTCAAGTATATATGGATGACTTCACACCATATGGAGATGATTTTGAGCTAGCATTAGACACATTGGAAAAGGTGCTACAAAGATGTATTGCCACCAGGCTTTGCTTGAGCCATGAAAAGTGTCATATGATGATGACCGAGGGACTCATCCTAGGTCATTATATCTTAGCAACTGGAATACAGGTAGATCCGGCTCAAATTCAGATAATTTTGTTAATACCTACTCCTACCACACAAACGGAGGTACACAATTTTCTGGGTTTTTTTGGTTATTATAGGAGATTCATAGAGCATTTTTCTCAAATAGCTGCACCTCTATACACACTAACTGGGTATGTTGATTTTATTTGGACTAATAAGTGTGACCATGCTTTCGAGGATTTGAAAAAGCTTGTATCAACAGCTCCCATCCTAAGGGGCCCAAACTGGGATTTATCATTCCAAATTTCATCAGATGCTTCAGACACGGCTATTGGAGAAGTCCTTGGGTAGGAAGAAGATAAAAGTCCATATGCAATTTATTATATTAGCAAGAATCTATCTCCTGCTGAACTAAACTATACTGTATCTGAAAAAACATTTTTAGTTGTAATACATGTTGTAAATAAGTTTAGACATTATATAATTGGGTATCCTATGGTTTTATACACAGATCACTTTGCATAAAATACATAGCAAATAAACCTATTACAAATGGTAGAGTAACAATATGGTTGATTTTATTGCAGGAATTTGACATCACAATAAAGGATCGGCCTGGAAAAGAGAATCCTGTAGCTGATTTTCTCTCACGAATGCCAAAGCTAGCGGACACAAAAGCAGTCGAAGGTCATTTCCCAAATGAACATTTGTTTTTTGTTACTATCAGAACACCATGGTACACTGATGTTGCAAATTATTTAGCAGTAGGTAAATTATCCAAACATCTAACACCCAATGAACGAAAACAGATAGTACAGCGCAATACCCGATTTTCCTAGATTGGGGGCTACCTATTTCATACAATGGCGGATATGCACATTAGAAGATGCGTCCACGAAGATGAAATATTTGACATTCTGAAAGCTTGCCATGATGGACCGTGTGGTGGACATTTCGCAGACCGCAGGACTAGTCACAAGGTTTTACAAACAGGCTATTACTGGCCTACAATCTTTAAAGATGCTAAGAAATTTGTTCAAGCCTGTGATAGTTGCCAAAGAGCGGGACACCCTGGATAGTCCGACGAAATGCATTTAAATCCACAAATAGTAATCAATCCATTTGAGCACTGGGCACTCAATTTTATTGGTTCGATTAACCCATCACCAAATCAGAAAACACACATTCTAGTAGCAACAGAGTATGTTACCAAATGGGTGGAAGCAGAGGCACTTCCAAGAGCTATAGAGGATTCTATAATACATTTCCTTTTCTAAATATTTGTGCGATATGGCCTCCCAAGGGACATAATCACAGATGGAGGACTGCTATTTGTACGTAATAAAATCGTTGCAACATTAAAAAATGACCACATTTGGCACAAAATAACCACCCCATACCACTCACAGGCAAATGGCCAAATAGAGAGCACGAATAAAGTGATAGAAGAAATACTGAAAAAAACAGTTACATCACACCGACATGATTGGGCTTCAATATTACCGAAGGCCTTGTGGGCATACCGAACAACATGGAGAAATACCACTAGCCATTCACCATATCAACCAATATTTGGAAAAGAACCCATCTTTCCAATAGAATTCGAAATACAAACATTAAGAATAGCACAGGAGGTGGGTTTGAATTTAAATGAAGCCCAGACTAGCAGATTACAACAAATCAATGACCTAGACGAAATTAGGCTATCAGCTTTTCAACGCACTGCATTAATTCAACAGCAAAGAGCAAAATGGCATGACGCCCTTATCAAAAAGAAAATCTTCCATGAAGGAGATTCGGTACTCCTATACAATTCCAGGTTTTAGGATTTCCCAGGAAAACTCCAGACACGATGGCTTGGATCTTATGAGATACAAAAAGTGCACGACAATGGCACTATTACATTAAATACCATTGATGGATTTCGACATTCGTTCAAAGAAAACGGTCATCGAGTGTGACTTTACCACAAACCGCTCACTCAGGAATCCTTTTACCAACAATTACGGGAAGATTCCACTATGCAGATTCTTGTTGAGGAAGATAACCCCCCTTCAGGAGTAGTTCACTGAATAATTATTTTGTTTCTGAATTTTGTTTATAACTTTTTCTCTTTAATTTTGCTTGTACAAACTATTTTTTTAACAGATTTTTACTGTTGTTCCTCTTAAGGGACAACAATTTTGCGTGCCTGTATTTTTCGTGATGTTCCTCTTAAGGAACGGCTCCTGTTCCTTCGAAGGAACGACTGTTGTTCCTTCGAAGGAACGGTTGTTGTTCCTTTGAAGGAATGGCAGCCGTTCCTCTTAAGGAAGAACACATTTGCGTGTTTATTTTTGCTGTTCCTTTTAAAGGAACAACACTTTTGCATGTTTATTTTTGCTATTCTTCTTAAAGGAACAACACTTTTGCATGTTTATTTTTGTTGTTCCTTTTAAAGGTATAGCACTTCTGCATGTTTATTTTCATTGTTCCTTTTAAAGGAATAGCATTCCTTAGTGCTTATTTTTGCTGTCCCTTTTAAACGAACATCCGCCGTCCCTTTTAAGGAACAGTAGTCGTTCCTCTTAAGGAACAACACTCCTGCTTGCATTTTTGTTGTTCCTCTTAAAGGAACAACACTTCTACCAGATTTTTTTTGTTGTTCCTATAAAGGAACAACACTTCCATTGGATTTCTTTTGTTGTTCCTCTTAAAGGAACAACACTTCCACCAGATTATTTTTGTTTTTCCTCTGAAAAGAACAACACTTCCGCCATATTGTTTTTGTTGTTCCTATTAAAGGAACGACACTTCCACCGAATTGTTTTTGCTATTCCTTTTAAAGGAACAACCCCCTTTGCATTTTTTTAATTTTTTGTCATTCCTTCTAAAGCAACAGCAGTTTCGATTTGGAATGTTCTTAGGTTGTTCCACTGAAGGATCAGTATTTTATTTCGCACTTACTTTATTTGTTGTTCCGCTTAAGGAACAGTTGTTGTTCCTCTTAAGGAACAACAATTTTGACTGTATCTTTTTCTTTTGTTTGTTGTTCCTCTTAAAGGAACTGCAATTTGGCATACAGATGTTATTTTTGCTATTCCTCTTAAGGAATAGCAGTTGTTCCCCCTAAGGAACATCACTTTTTGAGTGCATTTTTTTGTATGTGTGTTTCTTAAAAAACATCATTTAGAGAATTTTTGTGAATGATGGTTCACTGTTCATGGTCCCTTCAAGGCACAGATATAAATTTATGAAAAGATACAAAAACTAGAGGATACTGAAATCAGCAAACCAAAGAAAAATCATTATCTTTAAATAAATTGCTTTGTATCGATAAGAAAAAAGAGGAAAGGACACAACTATTTATATCACTTTGCTGTCTTTATTTTCGCTAAAACTAATTTGATTGATTACTTTTATCATGTTGGTTCTTCCCTACTCTTCATAATTCTCTTTGATCATTATTATTGAATAAGAATAAGGGCATATTTTCCTCTATTGAGATGTTCAGACTTCTTCCACCATCCCTACTCTTAAGGAGTGTTGAGCCATCCTCTGTATACAAATAGGAAAGTGCTATATAAAAGGAAAAGAAAAAAAGAAGAAAAAAATATATATGATTACTAACAATTCTATGATTTGTCAGATGAAGGATAGGGCGTCTCATCAAGAACAAGCCTACCATGATCATAAGGAAACAATGAATTGGCATTCCCACTATGGCCACCACACCGGGGTTATGATCCAAGAGGCATATCAGAAAAATAAAAAAGTCCTTGGAACAGGAGGTCTCATCACGAGCCGGCCTGCCCACCTTTCACTCCTTCCTGGTGAATTGCATTGTGATTCATCTGGTTACCAAGCCAGCACAATGATATCCATTCTGACATCACAAAGCACTTTCCTAGGCATACATAAAGTATTATGGTTCCAAGGGTGAAAAAGCAAGTTTGTCAAGGTTATGAACACCTATGGGCAACAGAGCTCTGTTGATGGTATTGAAGTCATATTTCTCACACATCAATAGTCATTATAAAACCTTTCTTATATCTTTATCTTGATTTCAAATGAGATTATGCTTTAAAATCCTTTCGAACCTCTTACACATGAAATATTGTTTGAAAATCAATCATAATGGTTAAAGTGGATAATGACCACATAAGCATTTTTACTTACGACAGCTATCCTCTTCCCTATTTTTCGCATCATTTCATAGAATTTCCATATCTATTCGTGATTTTCATCATAAGCCTCGATTTCAATAATTCGCTACTTTTTGCAATCATGTCATGGATATATACACTGTTATTTTTTTTGTTGTATGGTTGTTGTCCAGTACGCTGCTCCTCCATTTTCCAGTCGAGGACGACCTATCATATTTCAGGGGGGCGCGGGTGACCTCCAAAATACACTAGTAGATGTGTCAATTCCTTATTTGGAGGTATTACAACTCCATCAGATCTCAGAAATAGCCAGTTTAATGGTATTAATATTTTCCACTATGCACAGCTGCATTGTTCCATTGTCATTTTTGTGTTTTGAAAAAATTAACAGTGTGCTAAGCTTAGACGAAATGGGAGGCAGAGCAATACACAGCGAACCGCAGGTGCTACTAATTTCTAATGTTCCACGAGAAATTGTAGAGAGAGAGGGATGGATTGCCTACCTGACCTGACTACAGCAGTCCCATGAAACGGTGGCCATCAAAGTTCTGCAGAATTTACAAGAAGATCGTTCCATGGTGAGGGGAAGAGAAATAACAGTAACAGATGTAGTAATTGCTGAAGTATCTAGACTACCAGCTGTTGGACCAATATGGACCCAGAAAAAGTGAGACTTCAATAGGCCATAGCTATCTTTCGGGACGAAGGATAGAACCTTACCGTCAAAGGAAAAGGAGTCCTACCTACAACCCTGGGAGAACCATGGGCAGAATTAGCCAGAATAGTGCAAAGCTACATCACATGCGATGGGAGAAAGGATGTGGTAAGACCACGCCATCTCAAATTATTAGCAGTATTAAGATAGAAATGTGTTGTAAATTTGCCTGCATATTTAATTTCTTTATTGCATGACGCCGCCCGGAGCATAAGGAAATCACGTCATACAGAAATGGTAGTAAGTTGTCATGGTTTAATTCAATTAATATTCCGTTATAGTCTTGCTCAGCAGCAGACTAGTTGGGAAGAATTGGTATTTTCAATAGACGGGGGATTGACCTTACCAACCCCGAAAAGAAAAAGAACCACCAGCACATCAACTAGACCGCAGAAACATAGACAGCCCTCCAGATTGAGGAGAAGCAGGGGAATGTTGGGAAATCTCCAAGATAACAATAGCCAACCCTTAGAGATATAGGGCTCTGAGGATGAGCAACCCCCACAACTCGAAGGAGGGGAAAACGTGGAAGAAGAATTGGAAGAGGAATTGGAGGAAGAAACTGAGTGCTCTGGTGCAAGTCCACTACAAAGTCCATTGCAGGAAGGCGAGTTGGCCCAAATTTTGGCCAATATGGGTGAGTATATTCAACCCCAGATCCTTCTCAACCTCAATATTGAGGTAGGGCAATCATAAGAACACTCTACTCATAGTAAGAGTGCATCCGAGGAGATCAATGACGAGGAAGAAGAAGGAACACAATCACAGGAACACTCTACTCATGCTAAGAGTGCATCCGAGGAGATCAATGACGAGGAAGAAGAAGGAACACAATCACAGGAACACTCTACTCATGCTAAGAGTGCATCCAAGGAAATGAATGACGAGGAAGAAGCAGAAGCAGAAGCCAGTCAGGAAGTTCCAGATCAAACTAGGGTTACCTCCCCTGAGGAACCTAATCAGGATGACGAGAACATTGAAGAAGTGTTCCAAACAGAAAATATGGGAATAAGCCAGGGTGAGGGCACAGTCCCCGAAGAACAAAACCTAGCTGAGCAGCCAAGTCCAGTTAAGGAAACAACTGTTCCTCCCAAAAAAAGGAAAAAGAAGATGAATGAAATCAAGAGGCTGCCAAAGGAATAGAAAAGGCTACTAAATGTAATAAAACAACTTAGATAGCAGACAAGGGCCATAAAAATGGGGAAAATCTCAAAAAGAACCCCAATAACAAGAGATGCAGCCACCTGAATGAAACCCCATAAAATAAAGGCCACATGGACTCAAGTTCAGCCCATATCCATTCAGGATAGCAAGGAACATCATGTGGTTGTTACAGATGCAGTGGCCCAAACAGAAGATACACCAATCTGTAGTAAGGACATCCAGACAAAGGCACTGTCCTCTAGCGTCACGACCGACCAGACAGTTTATGATAAAGGGACATAGACTATAGGAACCAGATGTTGCAATAAGAAGATCCAGGTAAATCTTCAACCCAAAAGTGTTTCGATGGACAATGACCCTAGGTAGTAAAACTCTAAGAGGATCTGGCACAGGCTCAGCAGACTATAGAAAAGCTCACAGAAGAGACTGTTCCTCAGGAAAAATATCAAAAGTTACAGCTGCAAGTAAAGAACATCAATGCATAAGAGAGCGAGGCCTTCAATAAGTGTCGGAGGGCAGAGGAAAAAGTTGAAAAGGTAACAAATAGACTTAAAATAGTAAGGAGTCAAATGGATATTCTCTGTTCTCTATATACAGATTTCCTAGCATGTAGGGCCCCTGCCAAAAATTATGCTTTGTTTTTATTAGAAAGATATTTGCAATTAAAAATTAAAGTTGTTAAGGCAGGGAAACCTATAGAATTGAAAACTATTAATGATTTTATAAGTTGTTGTAAAAACTGTGGAGTCAAAGTTCAGCGTTTACTCTGTGAATTTTTTTTGCGTAATTTTATCTTGGAAGAGGAAATGGAAAAGAATCCCAGTCCTTTTGTGGGAGATATCTAGTTTCAAGCATTCATTTCATTTGTTGCCAACTAGTTAAAATGGCTCAAGGCCCATAACATGTTTCAAAGACAAGAAAATGGGTTAGACCTTTGGGTTAGGGGTGAAGAGAAAAAACCCATTACAACTGTGGATTAAGCATAAAAGCCTAATGAAAAAGGAGGGTGTGATCCAGACATTGGGACCCATCCACAAAGACATTGTCCATCAAGGGGTAGAATATATCCTGTCTATCAAAGACCATGTCGTAGTAGCAGCTAAACTCCGATGGAAGAATTCCAATCGAAATATTCAGGACAAAGAGCCATTCAATTACAAAAATTTTAAGTTAGTTGTCGATCACTTGGTTACCTATGGTAACATCATCTTGAGGGAAGGACTGTATTGGCTAGGTTGTAGATTTCGAAGCCCTATTATCTGGTATCCTGCAGCAGAATATAAGGCCATCTATGAATTACCTGAAGGGCAGATAGGGTGCATTTTTGAAGTTTTAGCTACACATCATGGTTTTAGGCCACTTCATGAAAATCCCTCTCCAGCCTATTCCCTAACTACCTTGCATGTAAATTACATGGTTTTCATGAGGGCATGAAAAAGGGTAAGCAGGGGGGTGTGTTGAGTATTTCTTTATCTTTTCCTTTGAATCATAACTCCTTTACATTCTAAAATGGTAATATGTTAAAGAATTATGGTAGAATTTAGGAGATTTGTGATTGATACAAAAAACTGATTATTGTCTTTTTCTATACGGAAAATGAAGGAAATGGAAAACCACTATTCAGGAGGAAAAGACAAACCAGAAGCAATTGTTGTCCCTTCCCCAGGAAGCCGTATCCAGACAAGGAGATCAAGATCGGAGCACATAATCCAGGAGAAGAAAGGGAAAGCGTAGCAGCAGCGCAAGAAGACAAAACAATAAACTGGAAATCAAAGATAGAGCGAAAGGGATCGCTGCTTCAGAACTTATCTGTACTCTTGATATATCCGCCTGGCCATTATAAAAAGGGATAGTACTTGTAGCCTAGGGGGCTATGTATTATCATTTTTTAGAACTTACTGTTGTGCTATTACTTTGATCATCGAATCTTGTTGGTTAAAACATAGTACGATTGCTTGTAAACTTTTTATACATGATTAATACATAAATCAGTTGTCGTTCCATTCCTTCCTACTGAATTAGCCTGACAATGCTTCACTAGCAGCTAAGTGCCTGGCCCTGGTGGATCCATTTGCTATCTGTACCATTATTTTACAGTTCTAGTCGTGTGATGGTTTGATTTACTTTTCATTTCCTTGAATCGCATTGCTTTACAATTTCCAGTCTTTACAAGTTCTAATGCTTTATGGAATCATTTTATTGCATAAGTTGTGATTGAATCACATTGTTGTTCCCTTCCTATCATAACGAGATTATTATCCTTTACCACTTATATCGTTATTCATTTTAGTTATAAAGCCTCGCATTTCATTACAAATTGCTGTTCATTTGACTTTGTTGTTCATTTCCACTAAGATAACGTTGTTGTTCATTTCCATTTAGCATTGTTGTTCATTTCTATTAAGTTAGCATTGTTGTTCATTCATACTAGATAGGTGTTATTTATTTCCTGCAAGTATTTGGTTTTTCTTTTAAGTATTTTGAAAAGAGTGTTTTTAATACATTTCTGTTAGTAGCATTAGTGATTTATCATTTCCAGTTAATTTCTTTATTGTGGAGTGCAAGATCAACAATTGTAAAGGACATTGGCTATCACTGTCTAAGTTCTCAGATTGTGGATCTTGTTTATATTTGATTTCATTTATATTAGTTGACAGAGGAAAGAGTTATCACTACTGCATCCTTGACTGATAAATTGCTATAGTTTTCTGAGTGAATGATTTAAGTTCCAGAGCATTAAGTTTCTTTTGATTGCAATTAGATTTTATTTCAAGCATCTATTTACTCTTGTATTTAGCACTGTACTGCAAATTAGAAAACATTACTCTTGAAATAAATTGCCCGCCTCACACTGAGTACACTCTTAAAATAAAAAATCATACCTGGATTGATAATTAATGTAGGATAATTAGGAGTTAAAAAGACACCTTTTATACCTCAACACAACTATGGATGTAATTTCCTTTTCTTGTGTATGACCATCAATGTTGCAATAATTTCCTTTTTTGTGTGTGTGTGTGACCATCAATGTTTCAATGATCACAATGTTTATTAGGGTCCATATAAACATGTATAGTAGCAACAAAAACCCTATTTTACCTTCTCTTTTCTTCTTCTTTTTTCCTTTATTAGAAGCTCCATATTGGTATGATTACTTCAAACCTTTTTTTATGCCATTTCTACTTGTTAGATTCCATGTATTAGGCTTGTACGTAGGCCTAACCTATGATATTGGGATTAAATAACATAATTTATTTCTTATGTGATTATGAAGACCATTTGGTTACTTGATTACCACATTCAGGTCCTAGGGATTATTCCTAATTAAATGGTATGCTTCTAAAAATATGTGGTGTAATCATGTACAACTTGTACTCGCCTTTGCTAATAGTGTTCTTGTTGAATCCTATGGTCATTAAATCCAACATGACAATAATATACTTTAAGAGGCCTTTAAATTCCTTCTAGTTTGTTACTGATGGGTTTCCCACTAGTTTATTTTACTTGGTGTGGTTCTCTCACCAAGGTTGTGCATGTCATTCTAGATTCAATCTAGATTTATTTTTTTTACACATGTTGTACCTCATGCACATTGAAATATATTTGTAAGTATTGCAATAGATGATTCAACAGGTTAGAATCTTTGCTTCCATTTTAATAGATTGATGAGAATATCAGTTATTGGAGTTCCTAATTTCAAGCTTTAATTCTTACGTCTCTTTCCTCATATTTCAGGACATTATGGTTTCTCATGAGAATTAGAGTTCTCGAAATAGGAACCAATATTTTTCAAGAACAACCATGAGAAAGTCCATACTCCTCTACCCAATATTAAAACATCATGAACATTATTTCTCCTTCATTGGTGGATCATTTTGGATGTCTCTCTTTCGTTCTACTAATTTTCACCACTTCTTAGTCTTTTTTATGCCAATCTTAAGACTCACAAGGTATAAGTCTTATGTAAACTTATATTTTTTTAACTAGTTAAGGATATAATGCATCCTTACCACAAAAATTTCAAATAAACTTTAATACTAATATGATTTGCTAACCAGTTTTGATATTCCAATGATTAACTCACCAAAAATAATCTAAACTTAAATGAATACAATAATCCTATGCTCTTGTGCATGTTTTCATTTTTATTATTATTATTTAATAGAAAATAATAACAAACATTTTATGTATATATATATATATATATATAATGGAAATAAATAATAAATAAAAAAACAACAAACACACATTAGTAAAAAATTATTTACATTAAAAACTCATATGAAAATAATATAAATCATTAAAGTAAGTATGCTCTTAATTGCATGAGGGAAAGCTTATGGATACTTCTTCAAAGTCTACCATTTCAAAATTGTGAAAAGATGCATAATGTTTGAAATTTTGACACTTAGATCCAATCTTTCTAGAATCCATTGGGACCTCCCACTATCTTTGATAGTATACATGGCTAAGGCTTCACTCACCACTATGAGATTTACCCTTGCAATAATTGGATTAAAGAAGCACCTTTACAAACCTTAGACCATCAGGCACAAACTCAACTCTAGCGAAGTGTAGACTTGATTCTCACCTAGATAAACTCACCTCTCACCTTGGACATGCCTTAGTTTTTCCTCTTTCCTTACTCGACTTAATCACCTTAGTTTATCTCGATATTCTTAGTTTCCTTATCTTCCCCATTATATATATTTATATTTAATGGCATTTCACCCTTTTCTATCATTAAAACGCTTCTATATTTTCTAGAAACATTTCCAAAATAAGAACATTAAATTTAGAATTTCCACTACGATTCTAAATTTTCATTACATATGTATTAGTATGTTACTTATTTTCATATTTTTTTTATTGTGTGAAATGTTCAAATTAATGTCACATTAATAATTAAATTATAGGGTATTTAAAATAAAAAAAATTAAATACATTAATAATTTAGCAATTTATATTTATTTTAAAATGAATATAATTTCCCTCGATTGGGGTGTGTACAAGAATATTATCCCACTTGAGACTCACGACATGAGTGATATGATGGACATTAATGTGGGAGGGTGGTCATGGCAAGTGCACAAGGTGTGTGATAGAGATGAGCTAATGTGTGGAGGCACCGGAGAGAGAAAGTTGAGTGACAAGGCAAGCCAAGCATTAATCAGCTAGGTGGTGGAGGTTATCGTTAGTTTGTTGCATGCAATTTGGTTGTGGAGTGTTTAGGTTCTAGAAGATGTGGTTGAGTGGTCAAGATCCTCTACCACAGTAAGCATGGATGAAATTCTCTAGTTGCGGAAGGGTCTTGGTGCAAGCTTCATGGAGACGGTGCTAGGGTATGTTAGTTATCTTCGCTTTAACCATTACTAGAGATGCAATGAAAATATGATTGTTTCTCGTAGGATTTGTGTTATCTCCTATGGATGGATGAAAATGAGACTTTATTTGGTTCGCATGTTAGAAGGAAATATGGTTGATTCTGTTGCTTCTAAACCAGTTCCTGTTCCGTATGGCATTTTATTGCTTCTCATGGGAATGTATGGCGTAGGAGGGACTTCCTTTTTTTACGGGAAGGGTATCTGTCATGTTTGGCATGTCTCGATCTATATTTGGTCCAATTGGTTTACATTTATGACATGTAGGATGTTGTTTTTGGTTCACTGTCACTATGAATTTTGATATGAGTTTTGGCCTGAGGAGCTAGCTGGTATTTTCATCCTCGGAAGGAAACCGACCCATCATGGGTGATCTCGTTTTAATGTGGTGCTAGAGCAATAAATGCTAGTAGTGCGAGAAGAAGACCAATGGGAGGGGGGCACTCAGTTATGCTGTGTTTTTATCCAATATGAATCTAATTTTATATTCTCCATATTTCTATTTTGTTTTAATGTGCCAGGTGTTAGTAGGTTGAGAAGTAGCCTAGTCTACAATTCGTGGGCTTCTAGTATGGCAGTGTGGATCAATGATTGATCTATTGTTTAGTAAGGTTTGGTGAATATGGTTGGTTCAACTGCGGTTAGAAAGGAAAAGGAGACAGGGGGCAGCAGGTGTTGAAAATAGCAACAAGGAATGCTAAAAATAGCATTGCTATAAATAGCATTTCAGGATACCTTCCTATTTTAGTTAGTCCCTAAAATAAAAATAGAGTAGTAAAATTTGAATTTGATCTTAGAAACTATTTGTAAAATAATTAATCAATTCACCATGAGTTAATTAGTTGTAGAAAATCAAACATGAAGTCTATGTGAAGACATGCAACAGTTTCTCCATTGATTGAGGAATTTATCCCTTAGTTAAGGAGATGAGGATGAGTTGTACCTTGAGTTGTAATTAGTTAGCTGAGTTATTTGAGTTAAGTCTAGTTAGATTAGTTCAAATATTTTGTTGAACTAATTGTGAGTTCAGTTAGTTAATGCATGAATGCATGTAACTACTGCACTTCAGATAACTAAATATTCTCTCATAAATAACTCATGCATGTCAGTTCAGTCAGAGACCCAGTTGAGATCAGGTGATGGGACAGTGTATTATCAGTTGCAGGAATATTCCTTGGAGGATATCTCTTGCATGCAAAAGGAATTCATTCCTTGAGAATTGCGCAGTTACTTCTTCAGTTTAATGAGTGTGTGATGAGCTCAATTCACACAGGTGGCATCACTGGACCCCAAGGAAAACTGCGCAAGGAAATAGGAGGCTTGGAGGGCTATAGGAAGACATATGTTGTGTCTATTCAATCTGTGTGTTGTATTGTTCTATTGCAGAGGGATCAGGATAGCTTGTGAGTTGATTCTTTTTGTAATCTGAACATATTTCCACTTGTATGATATTATAGAGATCAGGGTTTTAGGCTGAGGCTTTCCCCAGAGTATTCTTCTGTGTTCATGTGTGATTGCTTTCTCATTCTCAGTTATATGTGTTCTTATTGATCTTGCTCATATTCGATTAAGCTTTTGCAAAGTTTGTTGTAGAATTAGATCTTGTATTTTTCTTTAGTATATTGCATAATCTGTTGATCTACAGTGGGAAATTCTACAATAGGCATTGCCATAAAGCGATACCTCAGGAGGGAAAAGGAGCCTCCTCCTTGCATCTGCTAAATGAACTAGTCGGAAATTCTAGGCCCAAGATATAAATGTTGTGACCCATGCTTATGTTACTGACACCCCTTCCCAGGTGAGAGAGATGATTACTTGTTGGGAGGCAGACCTCAATCAACGCGCTGAATAGGAAATGCATTAGGAGGAAAGGATGTTGTTGGTTCAGGACCCTGACAACACTCGCAACAGGCTTACACAATAGAAACAACCAATCCATATTTACTGGATGATGAAGATCATAATGGCCAGGGAAATTATGAGTTCAACAGGTTTTATTAAAACAGATTCAGGACTTCAAGAATCTAGAATGAATTCCAACTTATCCGATTTCAAATTCAGCAGAAAAATGTTCGGTTGGGCCGTATTGAACGACACATCAGGTGCCTCCCTGAGTCTGAGATTATGGGATCTAATGCAAAGGACCCGACTCTAATGGGGTCCTCAAAGGACTTGCTTAAGATTCTTTCTTTTGTTGTTGTTGTTAAATTTTGATGTTGTATATGTCGTGAAGTAGTACTGATGTTAATAGGTTAAGAGTGAATTGAGTATTGAAAATAGCAACAAGAAATGCTAAAAATAACATTGTTATAAATAGCATTTTAGGATATACTCCAACTCTATTGGAAATAGCAAAAAATAGAAATATTAAAAATAGCATTGCTATAAATAACATTTCAAGATATATTCCAATTTTAATTTGTCCTTGAATTAAAATTGAGAATTAAAATTCAAATTTAGTCTCACTAACTGTTTGTAAAATAATTAATTAATTCATCTTGAGTTAATTAGTTGTAGAAAATCAAACATGAAGTCTATGTGAAGACATGCAATAGTTTCTCCATTTATTGAGGAATTTATCCCTTAGTTAAAGAGATAAGGATGAGTTATAATTAGTTAGCTCAGTTAACTAAGTTAAGTCCAGTTATATTAGTTCCAACAGTTTGTGGAATTAATTGTGAGTTTAGTTAGTTAATGCTTGCATGCATGTAACTGCTGCTCTCCAAATAACTGAATATTCTCTCATAAATAGTTCATGCATGTCAGTTCATTCAGAGACCCAGTTGAGATCAAAGGAAGGGACAGTGTACTATCAGTTGGAGGATTTTTCCTATATAGGAAACTCATCCATGTAGAAGGAATTATCTCCTTCAGGTTTATGCAGTTAATTCTGAGCCAAGTGAACAATGTGAGGTGGGAATTCACACAAGTGGAAGCACTGGACCCCAGGAAAAACTGTGCAAGGAAATAGGAGGATTGGAGGGCAAAGGAGAAGGTTGTGAGAGCCTTTGACTATTTATGAGCAGTATTGTTTGATTGCAAAGAGAGCAGGATAGCTTGAGAGCTGGTTCTTTTTGTAACTTGAACAAGATTTCCACTTGTATGATAATACAGAGATTGGGGGTTTAGGCTGAGGCTTTGAGCAAGTTATTTCTTCTGTGTTATGTGTGATTGATTTCTCATTCTCAGTTATATGTGTTGTCATTGATCTTGCTCAATTCGATTAACCTTCCACAAAGTTTGTTGTAGAAGTAGATCTTGTATTTTGCTTTAGCCTATTGCATAATTTGTTGATCTATAGTGGGAATTTCTACATGCTATCAGAGCAAAGGTGATCAAAGCAAAGAACTGTATACAAGAAGGGAGAAGTTTGAAGTTCGAGGTTCCTTAATATAGAAATCGAGTTCTTATCACATCTCAATTTCACCATTGGTGTTCAGCGGCTTAAGACTCGAGTGTGCCCTTGGTGGCAGTTCGAATTATATAGCCTGGAAGGATCGCATGGAAGCAATATTAGAGGATAACAGTCTAAAGAACTTCATTGATCTAGAAGTCCCCAAGCCAACTGGTGCTACTCAATTGGCGGAATGGAAGAAATGTGTGGCTAGAGCAAGGAGAATCCTTCTGGAGGGAGTTCGAGACCACATAGTCTCGAGTCTCCATGGGAAGGAGACACCATTTTCAATGTGGAAAACATTGAAAGATCTATATCATAACAACAATGATCAGAGGAAGTTGGCACTGAAAGACAAGCTTCGAAAAATCAAGTGTGAAAATGCTGACACGATATCCACATATCTGAAGAAGTACACCACCTATAGGGATGAGCTTGGAAGCGTAGGGATCATGACCGTTGATGATGACATGGTGAGTATTTCACTCCTCGGTCTTCCTAAGAGTTGGCATAGCTACCAATACTCGGTTAATGGAAGAGAGAGATTACGAGATTGGGAACGAATTTGGTCGGATCTGATGCAGGAGGAAATATGAAGAAGCAGCAGAGATGGTTCTTCATCCAAAGAGGAAGAAGAAAAATGCGCCTTAGCGAGTAAGGTGAAGAAAGGGAAGGAGAAGGATTCTCATCCCAAATAGAGTTCTTCCCATGGTGGGAAGAAGTTTGACAAATCGAAAGTGTGATATATGACTTGTGTTTATAGTTTTCTATCACATTTCAAATCTTTTGAGATAATGCTTCACCGTAACTGAAGGTTCTTAATCAATTTGCATGGTTGGTTAGTTGCTTGAGTATGCTTGATAAATAGAAATCATTTCCTGCTCTATCAGAGAAATTGGCGGTTGGTTGCTTGAATATGCTGGATAAATAGAAAACACTCCATGTTTTGTCAAAGAAAGTGGTGGTACCAATGTTTTCCTAGAGTAAAATGTGATTATACTCCATACAAAAAAGGTATAACTGATTACATGCCAATGCTCATTAATATATCAATGCTTGTGATTATGTTTATTAACTTTCTTTCACCTAGAACAAGGTGAACAAGACATCAATAAGTTTGAACCCAATTGTTATGTACCTAAACAACAAGTATTAGGCTGGCTTTCATTAGGCTTAATAATTCCCAAAGACAAAATTTTCCTACTCAATACAATTAATTAAGGCCACATTAATCCTAGCCTTTAAATATGATATAATTACCTGTTATAGACGAAAATTTATGTAGGAATTGATCTTATGAATTTACTACCGGTCCTTTTATAGGCTATATAATAAGACACCATTTTCATTACCATTTGTAACAAGCTCATCATGAAAAGTTAGACAATGAAGTGTTACATACTGAAAAGGTACATTACATCTCAGATACATATAATTTTTGGATCGATTGCATGGAGCTAATCTTCAAGTTTTTCCCTCATCTTTGATCTGTGGAGTTATAATGGGAATGAGGTGTGAATTACTTTAGTGGAAAATGAGACTTTAGTGTAATGCGACCGATCATTATTTTTCTTGTATGACCAAAAGTTGGCATGTGAATGCATATCGATCCTATTTTAGTTGCCTGAACTACTAGGAGGACATCCTCCATGCTAGACTGGTCAAAACTTCTTTCACTTTCCTTCCCATTGTGCAGACATTTAATATCAGTTGCTCTAGTAGTGTGGTTCTTTATTGTGTTCTTTAGGGGGAATGGGGATGGTGATCCTGGTGTTCTCACTTTAAGTGATCAGTTAGCTACAGATGTGTGTTGAACCTCAATAACCTTTGATCTACAAGCACGCTCAACAAAGTTCAGTTGTTTCAATTATAAATGAATACATGAAAAGGTTGATAATATATATGTTCTTGGAAAATATATTTTTGATTTTCCAAAGCACCAACTGAACTCATTGAGTGGACCTTAAAACTTATATTATGATGGACAAATTACTTAAAAAGGGTCATACTATGTTAATCAATATTCCACAATTTTTTTTAACAAAACTTGACATAAATATGTGGTGTCTTCTCTTCAAGGGTTATAACATCGTTCCATTAATGTGAACTATTTGATATAACTTAAATGGACACGACTATCATCCGCTTAGGAGAGAGTTATTAAGAATATAGTGCATTATTAATTTAGAGTGAAACCCCATAGTGATGTCCTATTCAAATGCAGTAATAACTCTAACTCTGATACATTATATAAATAATAATCATAAGGCATTCGTGTTTATGTATAAGCATACAACCTCCAACTCCATGTTAGATACGTATTGGTCTCAACACCCCATACATTCATGGGGAAGATTTTGAAGGATATTACAAACATGACAAGTACATATGGCATATTTTTAATGAAGTAAATTTAATATCGAGAACTGTAGCACCTTGGATCTTGTGTGAATAGATTTTTGAGAGCTTCCCAATATGTGGCCAAACATTTGATATATACAAAAATGTATGAGCCACATTATAATTTTTTGTCAGTCATAAGAATTGAGAGGAAACATCCATACAATTCTTCCACAAATCCTTGCAGTGACATGGAGCTATAACAACCTAATACATCATTATTAGGGATCCAAAAGCATTCAACAATGGACATTTATTTGGAGGCAAACTCTTTGAACCCAAAGAATGATGGTATTTTACTAGAGTATATATATCCAACAAATGTCCTTATGATAGTAGAGAGTTCTCGGGTTGTGAGGAATCCCATTTGGAGGGCTACTATGCCTTAAGAGAAAAGGAAATACATACTATTGGGGATATAGATGCATTCAACAAGTAGAAAAGACCTTCAATCTAAAGAAAGATGGTCTTTTATTTGAGTATATATATCCAACAAATGTCCTTGGGAGAGCATACAGTTCATGGTTTTCAAGAATCCTTGGTAGAGGGATACTATGCCCTTTTATTTCAAATAATTTCATCTTTACAAATATCATTTCAACCAAATAAACAAAAAATTATATGCACACGGTTCATATATACAAATAAGTAGTGACATCCCACTATGCGGCTCTTGTTCATAATTGCATCATATATACTCACTATTTTTCACTTTTTGGCATGCAAATTAATGTTTTAGAGTCATACTTTTAAGTTTCCACAACAAATTTACATGATTCACAATGTGAGAAATTAATCTTCGATGTAATTGCAGATTTTAGGTTTGATTATTATAGGTCATTTATAGGCTATAAATGTCTTCAAAGTTTCACTTCTAATAGGTTATTCAACTAAACATATTAAGTATCTTATATGTAACTATTTTTCCCTCCACCCACTTTTCATAGCTTTCATAACCATTACGTAGGGACCTACAACTTTGATGCTATTTTACTTTCTTAGTAAAAGATTTTCCAAGGCTTTAAAAAGTTTTACAATTTATTGAAAGTTGTAAATTTAGAATTTATAGAGTTTCAAGGTCTAATTTTTTAAAGTCTAATTCTCTAAAGGGTGCTAGCTCAATCGAAGAGCACCTGTGTTACAAGTAGGAGGTTGGTGGTTCGATTCCATCATGCCCTGATATTCATATGGAATGACGACGATTAATTTTTGGTGACGAAGGCTCTCTTTTGGCCATCCAATGAGCTTATGGTGAGATTTTTCGACCATCACCAAAATATGAAGTGGTGATGGTCAACGAACGCCACCATACATATGCATCAATAATGACAGCCATAAAAGGGCCATCACCATATATAATTGTTGTTCATATGAAATGGTGATGGCCACTATCCATTATTATAATCATTATTCGTGATAGACCTTGAATGTCACCACAACATCTGTACTTTTGGTGACTCCACCTTTAGTGACGTTAACTTTTTTGGTGATCGAGGCTAAGTTTTGTCACGATTGCTCATATGAAATGGTGACGGTCACTATCCGTCATTATAAATCATTATTGGTTACAAACCTTGAATGTCACCACAACACCTATACTTTTAGCAATGCCACCTTAGGTGATGTTCAATTTTTGGTGATAGAGGCTCTTTTGACCATCACCAATGAGCTTATGGAGACATTTTTTGACCCTCACCAATATCCTTTCTTTCTTGTAGTGTTTCTTTCACTTTAACAAGTGTCATTTTAATGTTATATTTTCTTTGGCATGTGCTTCTTTCAATTTATTTAGCTTTTGCAAGTGTCATTTTCACCGTTTTCTTACTATCGCAAGTGTCGCTTCTAACTATTTCCACTTCTGTACATGTCGCATCTTTGCGCATCGCTCGAGTTAGCTATACTGCACTCTTCTACATTATATGGCCATACATATCATTATAATATGTTTTAGACGCATTCCCATAGCTTAACACACCTTCTGGTCACAAACACTTTTGTCACCATGTGTGTTCTAAGTGTCGCAATGTGGCATTTCAACTGTTGCAATTAGAAATAAGTGTCACTTTATTGTTGTTTCAAGGTGTGATTCCTATTCATGAGTCATGTGCATTCTTCTGGCTTGTACTAATGGAATTCATGTGTGTGATACATGTTTGAGTGTTTTTCAAATTATTTTTCCTCTCTTACTCTATTAGTCTCACACTTAGCCATTTTGGATCTCTTCTCGGTCCTAGTGCCCAGTGCAAGTTATGAAAGCCTCAATCCTTCACCAGGTAATAAGAAATACCTATTAATGAGCCTTATTGATGAGATATCTCCCTCCTAGAATTGTGCATTATGTCTTTCTTAAGATCATATACTATGAATGCACATTCGAAATCTTCAAAGCATAGTCACCTAGACCTTCTTACTTGTACTGACTCACTACACTGAGTTTTGAGAAATTATGCCTTTTATAGGGCATGGATCATTTATAGTGGCCATCTGCAAAATCACACTATGTCATACAATGCATCATCCCTCTCACAATGCATTATACATATCCTAGACAAAGTGACATACCTTCTACTACATACCTCAATGAACTATGCAGTCTCCTCTTATAGACAACCCCTACAAAAGTAAATTACATTGGAATTGGTAGAAGAGAGAATTTTTAGTTGACAAACAACCGTAGTGGAATCAAATTGTGCTACCATAGAAACCTCCATTTAAGGCTAGTGCATGATGCAGCTGTAGTGCCTAGTCTTGCTCCATTATTGATTACAACCCCTCATTGCACCTATGACATGTCTTGCCTTTCCTCATCAGTGCATAGTGAATTTCTAGTGATCATTAGGGTCATCATATTCTCACTGTCAATCTCACCCACAATGTCACTACCTCCTCCTCCCTTAATCCTAGTGCACATCACAGTTCTAGTCAGTAAGCTCATCACCTCTACTTTTTGCACTTGCTCACTACACTGGACCCTGAAAAGCCCCTCCTTATAGCACATGGCACAGTTCTAGTGAGTAGTGGTGCCTTCCTCAACAACTTCTAAGCTCAATTGTGCCATCCTCAACATGCCTTCCTCTCTCAGTCATTTCATAGGCCCATCATAAGAGACTCCTTCCATGAGCAAGGTAGGGATCGGATAGTCGAGTTCAAGACTGATATTTCCTTCTCATGAGTGAACTTTATTAGAAGGTGTACCTCCTCAACAAGGCAAGGTGATGGTTAAGGAATATAGAAAGGATAAGAAGAGAAGAAGAACTTGTAGATAAGAGGCACAAAGAAGAACCATCATGAAGACATGAAATAGATCTTGGACCATTATAGAAAGAAAACATTTCATGATGAATCAAAAGGTCTCAATGTTGATCTAAGACCATTTGGGGGGTAAAGATGAAGAAAAAAGTAGATATTTAATGAAGATGAAGTACAAATCAGATCTACTATCAAGAGTAGAAGACATGAACCAATAAGATAAGCTTCCCATTACCACATCATCATGAATATTCCTAGTCATCATTTCCAAATCATGGCTTGTACAAGTTGTCATCACAATGCCATATGTGACAATGTATCTTGCCAAATCATCATGTGGAATGCAATGATGTATTTTCAAGAAAATGACAAATGTAATTGTGTGGAAGTCCAAGAGTCACATGTGGAATATGAAAGGTCACATATGGACAAAAGAGTCAATATAAGTTCAACGGTCATTCAGGAGTCCAAGATTCATGAGGGTAGCTCAAGAGTGATAAGGGGAGATGAAAGATCATTCCTCTTGTTATAAAAGAAAACTGATAAATCAAGCAAAGGGATTTTGGAAGCTTAGGCTTTGGAGAGCTAGCTTTGGCTTCTCTAAATTGACATAGGAGATAAGATCATTCCTTGGAGAAACAAGAAGCAACTTTATGTTTCACTATTGGAATTAGTGCCTCACCATTGTAACTGTGTACTTGGATATTTCACTTAATTATTATAGTCTCATTGAGCCAACACATTTTTAATGCATGTATCATGAATGGTATAAGATTATTCTTTATATGTTTGCAGTATTTGTTATGTTCACATGTACCTAGGAAATTGAACTACTTCACTGGCTTTGGTACTTATCTTGGTGCATGTGTGTTGTATTTACGTTAATGATCATTGTGTCTATGTGAACTATTTTGCTAGATAACTAACAAATATTTTCTTGCTCTCATGCGTCTCTCCTAGGATTGTACTATTATCTTCCTTTCAGAGACTCACTCTTGTCTCCCCTCCCATGAAAGTCTCCTTTTAGACATTGCAATTGGCATTTCACAATGTCAACTTTCTTGTTGATTTCAAAGGATATGTGTGTAACCTCTTATGTTATTTGTTGCGGCCAAGGCAAACCTAGTTATGGTGGTCGAGCTGATATCCCAAATGAGGCCCCTACTCCAAACGATGTGAGTTCTAATTGGGACTTCATATCAGGGAGACCCCCTGTATGTTGGCGGTATCCAACACCATCAATATTTCCATATGTATGTATCTCAGCGTTGTGCTATAATCTTGTGGATAGTTAGAGCTTATTACTCAAGGCCTTGCTATATTGAAATTTGACAATGTTGTTCATGATGTGGATGCTTAAAGATGGCTTATCAATTCAACTATTCTTATGATAATTTTTCATTTTTAGAGTATCCTTATACTCATTGTGAAATTATCAATACCTCTCTGGTTAAGAGGGAGTGTTGGAAAATGTAACTAAGTCTGGTCTTCATAATATGTATCATTTTATATTTTATGTAAAAGGAAAAGAGACGAAAAAGAGGAATAGGAATTTTAGTATTGATTCATTAGTTAAGTATGTTCTTCATGCTTCTAGAATTTATTGAGTCAAAGTACTATATGGACTTCTTTAAAAAAAAAAAAGAGAAAAATACTTTTTAGAATGTGTTTTGGGTTAGTTCACCTTAAGAAACCAAGTCGGCCCTCCTGGATGACAAGTCAACTCACCCAACAAATGTGTCTTTTCGCATGTTAGAACAACTATATATTGGCATATGTGTTCCACAATTTAACAAGCAATTTAAATGCTCTTTCTATGATGAGTTCTATGGTAGAATGGTGTGAATTTCAAAGGTTATTTTTGTGAATAATTGTGAGCTCCTTAAGACTATATATTTGTAAAGGAATGAAAACTTTTATGGAAATACTTTGAAACATTGTGAGCCCTTTGTGAAAGATGGTATAAATTAAATGAAAGTTCTTTGTTATGAATAATCCAAGATAAACGCAAGTCTCTTATGGCATATGCGCTGAAGTGGGTGCAAATTATTGTGATTGAGTTTGATGTTATTCTTGTGACTAAATTTATGATTTTGGAGGGCTTGACTTGACTTCTTGAAGGGTTGAAACTTTGGGCATGGTCTTGGGTCTCGAATTTCTCACTTTGATCAGATAAGAAGAGGAGAAATTTTCTAGGTTCACCCTTGTGAGATTTTCACCCTGTCTTGGAGCTTATATCTTGTGCCTTTTGTTCTCTATCATCTTCATATTTTATATTTTGGTAATTGTTTGATGAAAAGAAGAATATAAATGTGATAATAATGAGAGAACAATAATTTCACAAATAATAATCAAGTAAGAAAAATCATAACTTTTAAGTGCATATTGATTTCTTATCATTTAAAAATCTTGTAGATCTCAAAACATTTCCAAACTATGATAATTAAATTTAAAATTTCTACTATGATTCCAAAATTGGAATTTTATTTCATATATTGACATGTTCCTTATTTTCATATATTATTTTAACCTATGATATGTTCAAAATTGTGTTATATCAACCAAGATATTTTAAAGTATCTAAAATAAAAGAATAACATATCTAACTTAAAATAAATATAATTTAAATAATATATTAAAAATTAAAACATTGGTTTAAATTTAAATTTTAAAAAAATATATATTTAAAAAAGTATATATATATTATATATATAAATTCATGATAATGTAATATTTTTTTTTTTTTAAATAATATATACATAAAGAACTCGAAAATTTAATGTACAAACACTTTTTTAAGCATACTGATCACATTAATCGACTACGTGGAAGCCTTCTCAACCTTTTGGGGTTGATTTTTTTTTTAATGATGAATCGATTTCCACATCATCAAAACCATGATTAGATTTTTTTGGATAAAAAATAGTTAAAACAAATTTGAGCCAATAAATTAACTTTTTTATGGTTTATTTTGAATAGTTAAAAATAAATATTGTTATTTTTTTATTTAAATAATATCTTGATAATTAGAAAGATATATAAGCGTAAATATTTCATTTAAACTTAATTTTTGTTGTCCCATAATGTAAAGGGTGATTGTGATTCCCCGGATGTGGGTGTCTAAGGCTGCTTTCATTGCGATGGGACTGGAGTGGGCTGTGAAGAGCCCCCACCTGCCAGCCCTATACAGTGGAGCCGGATCCATGTGGAGGGAGGGTCACAAGTAGGTGGGTTTCACTTGGTTTAAAGGAATGTATGTTGGTGACATTAATACTCCATTCACCTCTGCAAGCGCTATCTTGTTTTGGCTCTCGACTCCCATGAATGCCACAGTTATGGCGGGGGCGTCTCGAGGTAGGGGAAGGTGCATAATAACCAGACTCCGCCATTGGTTTCTTCTGTTGTCCCTTGTGTTGTGTTGGTTGGGCTCTGGCTCAGTTAGCTTGAAGCCTTTGTCTAGTTCCCCGACTCCCGCTGCTGCTTTGGGCTCCCGTCCGATATTCTGTGTGTATGGTCTTAGCCATATCTCTCCGGTGGTCTGTTCTGTAATTCACAAAGGCGATGTCTCTGCTATCATGCCTCGGCTCCGCCAAAGAATTCTTAGTCGCAGAGACACCTCTCAGGGTGTGCCTTCTCGCCCTTCTTCCGGTGGCGCTACTTCTAGTCAGCACCCTCGCACTCGCAATGGAAGAGGGAGCATTCTGAGGCCCAGTCAATTTCTTGAACCCAGCTCTCCAGGTTCCTCATCCTCGCCCTCCTTCGATTCTGCAATCTTCACATTCAACTACTCCCTGAACCATCCTCGGATCATTGCCCATGTATCTGTGCTCTTTCTCGAGGAAGCCCAAGAAGAGGGCGAATCTAGTGTTCTACGGGAGGACCAGGGAACAGATTCGATGCCAATTGCAGGTTCCTTGCGAGACATGGAAACGCCGACTAGCAACGTCAATGACACAATGATGGAGCCTACGCCCCCGGATTCGACTGCTAACAAGGAGGCCCAAGCTCAGGACCTGGCTGATGGTGGATGGTGCAGGATCGTGGACGAGACTCCTGAAGCTTAATCCAAGATATGCAGCTTCTTTTCAGGTTATGCAGCCCAGTAGCAAGGGCTTTTTGTCAATACTGATAATTTTTTGTATATGTTGTTGTGTCGAGGTCAATCATGTGTGTTTTTTTGTAAAACTGGTAAGCTCAGAAAGGCTAAATTGTGTTCCTCTAGATCCCCTACGCGGGACTGTAAAACTTGGTCTTGTCCAACCTCTATGTTCTAAACACTTTTCTGTTTCATGTTTGCCTTTCCTTCTGGACAGCTGGTCCTTTTTTCTCGTCATGTTGTAATTGTACACCTTTAATGTGAATAATAGAATAGTCTTATTTAGAAAGAAAAAAAAGGGTGATTGTGATTCAATCTTCCCCGTTTAAATTGCAAACCAACTTTTTATCATTTTTAGATTTTGTGTAATATTTAAAAAATTATGATCATTATCATCCTACCAAAATTCAACTTCCACTTGTAACATGATTACATTATCAAATCGAGTAGAGCACATCAAATACCCCTCAGAATATTCAAAGAAGGTCGACGTTACTGGAGTTCTTCAAGATGCTTCCTTCAAGGTGCCTTATGAGAGATCAACTTGGTCATGAAGACTTTTCAATATGTAGTTATGGAGATCTTCAATGATGAGCTATGATCTGAGTGCCTTCCCTTGAAGATGATGAATGTTGATGGAGACTCTTCTTGGATGCACCTTTCTGTAAATGCCTTTAGATGGAATGATTTGTTCCCAGGATGGTAGTCCTTCTTGATGGATCTAGGGGATAGTAATCCTGCTTGCCTTTGATGGACCTTGAATCCTTGCTTGTAGATCCGATGCTTCAACCTTCTATGTGTTCCTGAGACGCTATTCCTTGATGTGTCACCTTAGCTCTGATACCATGCTGAAGAATCTAGGGAATTTAGATTATGATGAGATTCTTCTGACGATGATAACTATTTGTGAGGTACTTTTTACTTTTTCTTATTACCATAATATTTTGTTATTATTATTAGTGTGTGTTCTCTTACTTCATCAAAGAATTACCAAAACAAAATAGACAAGAACACAAGATATTGGCTCTCAGCTAGGGCAAAACATCTCTCTCTTAAAGAGGAAAACCATCCTACAAATTTATCTTATTGAAGCTTTAATTGACAAATGCCAAACCTTAGATCCTTGACAGTTAGATCCTCAAAGCACACGACAAATTCCCTCTTCATTTTTTCCTTCAAACCATGCCTCCTTTTGCACTACACCTTGATATTTTCTTCTTCTTCCAACAACTGATAGCACTACTGCAGAAACCCTAGGTCTCCTTAGAGACCTCTACTATAGAGTATTTCTTCCTTTCTCTTCCTCACTTGAAGCCTTCCTTTTGCTTTATGCTCAGGATAGAAGATGAGACTTTTCTTGAGGTATATTTATGAGTTGAGAGGTTGATCCAACTAACCCTCCTACAGGTCTATTTTCTCCCATGTGTGGCTGATCTAGGCTTGAAATTTAACCTTTTGCTTGCTCCCTTCCTTCACTTTAGGTGTCTCTTTCTTCAGTTGATGAGGAGGGTTGAATAGTGATATTTTCTAGCCCAATCGAGCTTCTTCTTATGAATATAATAACTGATATGATATCATAGCAGAATGAGTCCTTTCACCTTCACACGTGTGACTATAATTAGGTCTGAAATAGGTCTTCCAATCTAAGCCTTCTTCCCTTCCTTTCTCGCTGGATTAGAGACACCTTCTTCTTTATTCCTCACACTTATTCTGGCCTTCTTATTCGTTGATTTCAGAGATCGCTTGATGATACATTTGTGAGGTCGAGCTGCCCTATATATATGAGTTTACCCCTCCTATTTTGGCCGACTTGTCCTTAAGTGCATCAAAAATTCATTTTGAGCAGACATGAAGAGAAGATTTGTCCTTGCTTTGGAGGATAACTTTGACATATTTATTTGATAGATTTACATAGTGTAACATGCCCACATGGGTCTTTAACAATTACATTGACTCCTTGACTTTCCTAGAAGCACTTCAACATGTGCTTGACCTATCAAATGGGCAATAAATCCATTCTTGATAAGGACAAAAATAATAATCTTTTTTCGTTTAAAAATACAAAGATCAAAGTTACATTTATGAAGACTGAACCTAGTTACACTTTCTTCAACAATGTAGACACATGGATTTGTTCTCAATGCCTTTGAACATGGCTAGAATATTTTTTTAGCACAAACACTTTTAAAGGCAGAACGATCACATCTCCACTACAACGAGACTCTATTTTTGGCGCTAACTTGCCATGGAATCGAAGTTGGCTTTAGGGTAATTTTAAGGTCTAAAATGGGCCTCCTAAAAAAATTATAAAATAATATTTGAAATAATAAAATAAAACTACATTACATCATCAAATTTTAGAGGGAAAAAAGATAAAGCTACTTTTTCAACTTATCTCCCTATGGGTTTACTCAAATTTCGAGTGGGAACATTCGTTGGATGCAAAATTTGATTCCTCATCCAGCGAATACCCATGATTCATAATTTCGATGGACCATGCTACATGAAAATGGAGTAAGTATGACACCGACGTGTAAGTATGTTTGTGATCAAAGTTAAATTTTAGCTAATGTCAGCAAACATAACAGTAAAACTAAAAAAATATAAATAATGTTTATGTAATGAATATAGAAAAAATTAATGTTCACCCCAAACAAAAATGAAATAACCTTAAAGATTAAAAAAAAAAAAAAAAACTACAATACAACTATGTCGTGTGTTTAGATAAAAAATTACAATACAATTATCTCATACCTTAAATAGTTATTTTATCGTATAAGTTGAACTTGATTGGATCATAAATTTACCTTCAACAAAAATTTTTACCACATTAAAATTCCAAATTAGGTAAAATTTAAACATATTTACTCTTTACTAAAGACACTACCATTTCTTAAATCAAAATAAAAACGTTAATTCAACATAAAGAATCCAAAATCTTGCATTAAAATATTTTAATTAATTATTTATAAAATGAATATTTAAAAGGAAAACCCCATATCCTATGGATATATTAAAATCTATATACACACAAATATTCTACATCAAAGTTGTATTATTCAAAAATATTCATTTGATGTAGTTTTACTATAAATTTTGTTATCATGCTGAGTATCACACCAATGTGTAAGTATGTCCGTGCTCAAAGTTAAATTTTAGCTAATGTCGGCCAACATAAAAATAAAAGATAAGAAATCTAGATAATGTTTGTGTAATGAATATAGAAAAAAATAATGTTGGCCCCAAACAAAAATGAAAATAACGCCATATATAAAAAAAAACTACAATACAGTTATCTCATGCGTTTATACAAAAGAAATTACAATACAATTATCTCATGCCTTAAATAGTTCTTTTATCATATAAGTTGAATTTGAATGGATCATAAATTTACCTTCAACAAAAAAATTTACCACACTAAAATTCCAAATTAGGTAAAATTTTAAACATATTTACTTTTTACTAAAGACACTACCATTTCTTAAATCAAAATAAAATGGTCAATTCAACAAAAAGAATCCAAAATCCTGTGTTTATTTTAATTAATTATTTATAAAGTGAATATTTAAATGGAAAACCCCATATCCTATGGATATATTAAAATCTCTATAGGCACAAATATTTCCACGTCAAAGTTGTAATATTCAAAAATATTCATTTGGTGTAGTTTTATTATAAATTTTGTTATCATGCCATGTAAAAAAAATCATTAAATCTAATATTAATATTAATATATTCAACTTAATAACTTTAATTAATATAATATTACATTTAATATAATATTTTTATTTTTATATTATAATGATATGTATGGGAGGGAAGAACACAGACTTAAAGTGATAGAGGTGGAGAGATAGATGGAGTGAGAGAAAGGAGGAGAGAGGGAGGGAAAGAGAGATGGAGTTGGAAGGAATGAAAGGGAGGGAAGAAGAAAGAAATAGAGAGGGAAAAATGGAGAGCGAGAGGGAGTGATAAGGAAGAGATGGAGAGAGAATGTTTATGCTTGAGGGTGAGATAGAGAGACAAAGAAGGAGATATAGAGAGAAGGGGGGGAGAGAAGGAGACAGGGAGGGAGATAGTGGCAAAGTTGGATGGAAAAGAAAGAGAGAGTTGAGGGGGATATATAGAGGGACGTGGGAGAGAGAGGAAGGAAGATAGTGAGGACATGAGAGAGAGAAGGAGAGAGGAAGGGAGAGAGAGAGAGGAAGGTAAGAAGAAAGACACATAGAGAGAAAGGTGGAGAGAGTGAGAAGGAGTGATAAGGGAGATGGAGAGAGGGAGCGGGGAGAGTAGGAGGGAAGAGAGATATAAGGGAGGAGAGAGTGAGAGAATGGGAAGAGAGATAGTGAGAGAGAGGAAGAGGGAGGGAGAGATAAATAAATACAGAGAAATAGTGTGTATGTTTGAGGTGTTACACAACATTTTGTCAATGTCCCTGTACTCCCCATCCATGATCCTAGAGGACCTCTACAGTGAACATGACATGCTTTCCCATCATGAAGAAACTCCCAGTATGTCCCTCTTCACAAGAAGAATAATTCCCCTTTGCATCATTTCCCAAGAATATTCCGTTTAACCCAGTTTACAATACTGGCACTACTGACCAGTTTCCTCCTCGTGCCGATTTGCAGAGATTAAAACTAGCCTTCGCACCGTACGGAGCGACTGAGCCCTTTGCCAGTTGCATCGATCCTCTTTTGGAAGGTTTTTTAAATATAGAGTTGAAGCTTCCATGTCTAGAAGCTTCGTAACGGAAGTCTGGTAGATGGTTAGGTCGGATGGAGACGAGGAGGTCAATTTGGGCTCATTTCCCCTATTAGGATGGAACAAACTCAAGAGATAATACCTTCTCCCATGATGAGAGGAACCATATCCCATCCATACAAGCTATATAAACCTCTCTTTTCCCAAGCTAAAATAGTTTTGGAGTGAGTTTGAATGATCAGCAAGTCATCTATATCTTGTAGCTTTCTAGTGTATGTTTGAGGGAGAATAGTGTGTTTTTGGTTTGGTTTGAGACTAGAGAGAAAGGGGCCTTAAAAATTCCATTTTTTGGGCTATCCATGAAGTTCTAATAGAAGTGTGGGAACCCGGATACATCGGAGGATACTAGCAATGTCAAGGCACCGATTGTAATATCTTTCTAATTTATATAAATGCAACTATTGATTGATTTCCTACATGAAGTGTCATTTTAAATTTTTATGGCTTAATGTTCCTTGACCTATTAAGTAGACTGAATAAAGTATTGCATGTTATCACGTTTGTTGTTGTTGTTGTTTGCTTGTTTTAGGTATTCGAAGGAAGGAAACAAAAGATAGTTGGAGTGAGGACGCAGGATCATCACAAAGCGGAATAGTGTTCTAAGAGGTAGGCCCTCTTAATTGATTCTAGCTTAAAGAGATTTTCTATAGATTGTTTGTTTGTAGCTAGACCCGCTCTCTCGGACTAGAGGAATTATTTGTGTCTGCACTAAGAATTTACCTGCACCACAAATTGGTGACTCCGTTGGGGAGCCAATCCTTCTGTTTGATTGATTGTCATTTTATGGGTTTGTGTGAAATTTTCTAGTACCACCATTTCCCTTTAGTGTTCTCTGCTTTGCCTGGTTTACTACTCTGAGCCTAAAATTTATAGTGACAAGTTTGGTCTTAGCCTTTGAAAAAAAAAAAAAAATCCTTGAATCCTAGGTCAGCGCGTGTATTTTTTGGACAATTGCACCGATCAATGCGAGTTTCTCAAAAACAGTTGGGTCGACCACCTTTTGGCACTTGTTGTCAGTTAGGCAGTCACGCTGATTCCTGTAGGTGGAGATCAGGGTTTACCCTAGATCATAGCCAATGTGTCTTGCCCTTCTAATTTTTGTCTCTCATCTTGTTTTGACTATGTTCTCGGTGGCTGGGAAGTTCTTTTAGCTTGGTTCGTATGCTTGGTTGATTTGCATTTTCTTCACTTGGTTTCTTGAGTTCTTGGGTTCTTTTTCTTCTTGATATGTCCTTTTATCTTGAGAGTTTGAGGATGGTAATTCTTGCCAATTCTTTACAAGATATGGTCTGATTCATTTCTTCTTTCTCTGGGGTGGGGTCCTAGTGTATATCTTCTTCTTTTGATGTTTCTTGATCCTTTTCTTCCTCCTCTTCATATTCTATGTAAAATAATTTCTTCTCAGCACACTTATGACCTTTAGTGCATTTGCTATCACAATTGTAACAAAGACCTTTTTCTCTTTTTTCTTCCAATTGTTGTGGTGTAACCCTTGTAGGTTGTGGAAGGCTAGGAGAAACAACACTTCCATCTTTATAGTTGTGAGAGGTATGCTTCCTGGTTTCTATCATTTTGCTTTCCACTATGTCACAAATCCCTTTTACTCTATCCAATTGTTGTGGTGTTGCTCTTTGTATCCTCATAATGTGCTATCATTTCCTCCGTGAAAGTTGACCATGTAACAAGTTGTTTACGAGAACAAAGCCCTTCATACCATAAAAATTGATCTGGTTCTAAATATGAAAATGCAATACATACCTTTTGTAACAGTGGTACACCATGTAGATCAAAATATTGCTCCATTTGAAGTATCCAATTTACCGGATGCTTGCCATCAAACTTCCTCATCTTGCTTTTTCTTGATTTTAGGAGCTCGATCTTGAAATGACTGTAACTCTATACTTTCGAAACTTTAAGTTCTGCAATTGTGATTTGCCGTAGCCCTCTTTGTCCTTTTTCTAATGCCACCAGTTTGATCCAAATTGGATTCTCGAAGGAAGAGTTATGTAAAATCTCCCACAGTGACTTGATTATAGACTAGTTCAGTAGATCGAACTTGTACGACGTGCCACGAGTCACTATTTTGACCTTTGGCTCTGAAAAATATCTACAAGAAACTATAGTCCGTCCTCTTTATGTACCTTCTTATGAAATTTCAATCTGATGCTTAGAGAGAAAGTTATCACGATTTTCCCTAGGTCACGTATTTGGAATGTAATTCAGGAGTCTGCAAAAAAACCAACTTCCTCAGATCATATCTCTGCAAATATAGCGCGAAAAGCTCTAAAATTCAGACCCGAGATTTAGCACAATTTCGTCGCAAATGGGTTTTTGTTTTAGCTTCTGAAACGTCGCAGCAAAAAAGTTATAGCGAAAATGCCACGATGACCTGTTTGGAGTAGTGAAACCCTAGAATCCAAAGCTTTGATACCAAATGTTATGAAACCAGCTCACAAAAAGATAGAAGAGAGAGATCAACGCCTTAAAATTCAGCCTCTTTGAAGGGGCAACCTCCTTTACATTACACAAATGAACAATTCTTCGATGATACAAATGAAAAGACCTCCTTTCTATATATAGGAGTCTAAGGGGTCATAAGATAATCAGAGCTGACATAACAATAATAATGTAAGGGCGCAATAATAATAATAGTGAGCTTCTATGTGGCACAATAGTAACAATATGGGCACTACGTGGGTACATCAATATAATAAGTGGGTTGTACTAATAACAATAAGGGTTTACACTAGTAGAATAGGGGCCTAACAAAGAAATAAGAAGTCTACAGGGTACTCCCTGGAGTCAATGGAGACCATCACATCCTTAACAATACCCTCAGGGGCTACTATGGATCGGTGTGTAAGCTGTAAGACTATTGTGGTCTTTCTTAATGAACCCTGGAGATTCATCTTGAGAATGGTGTCCTTAATCATTACATTAATGGCAGCGCCAAGATCAATCAAGGTATGGGGGAAATGGTGCCATTGATGTGTACATATACTACAGGGCTCCTAGGCTCTAAATACTTTGAGAAAATTACCTGCCCCAGCATTAAGTCGGACAACTATCCAATGACATTAATGGTAGGAGTGTCTCTTTTTCGCCTCCTTGGATGTTTGAAACAATTCTCTTTAATTAGTTTGTTGTAAATAGGTACATCATTAATAGCTAGGAGAAGTGGGATTTTGACACATAGATTTTTCAATTCACCCAGAACTTCATTCTCTTCTGGGGTATGTTGGACTGCATGAGTTAATATTTTAGGAAAGGGTGGTGGATTCACTCTAGGCATACTTTCCTCTCTTTCCTCCTCACTCTCCCTAGGTGGAGGTGGAGGTTGGTTATTCAGGAGCACTCTTCCAGACATAAGATTGATTTCTTGAATTTCCATAGCATAAGAAGGGTAGGATGTCTCTCCACTGTAGACCTATTGTGCATGGCTATTGTTCGGGTTCGAGTTTGGTTGGGCAAGCATCTGAGGTTGTTTAGGTGGAGCAGGGTATAAAAGTTGTGGTTGAGATGGAGGTGAAGGCAATAAAGCTGGATCATTGTTGTGTTGGGGCCTCCACCCTTGGGGTGGTGCATTCCACTGAGGTTGTGGAGGATTATATGGCTGAAATGGCTAGTTAGCTGGATGGGAATGGTACTGATGTGCAAAAGACTAGGGAGAAGGTGTAGACTAGGAGGGATGAGCAAGGAGGCCCTAAGAGGGAATGAATGTGTTTTGGTTAGGGTTGTAATATGCATAGGATAACCCTTGGATGCCCTGCTAGTATGGTCGAGGCCCATGAAGCCTCCTTTGATTTATGTAGCAGAGTTGTTCAGTCACCCCTTCATTTGTCTGATACACAACTTTTAGTCTGGGCAGAGAAGGGTAGTTGTCTGTGGAGTGGTTTTCTTCACAAATTGAGAATATTTCTATAAGGTTTAATGGGCATTCATTCCTAGGGTGCCTCCTTGTGCATCTAGGGAACAGGATGGCTAATTCTCTCTATGTTTCCTCCTGCTTCCTCTTGATTTGTATAGCGTCCATCTGCAGGGCAAGGGTTTGCAACATTTCACTCTTAAAATCTTCCAACATGTTTCCAATTTCACTTTTTATAGATGTGTTGGAAGAGGATAAGCTGGCCACTCTTTGACTGACCCTACCCCATTTTCTAACTTCCCTAGAATGGTTCTTGAAAACGGTCTTGATATCCTCATAGGGCAGCTGGTAGATGTCCCCTCCTGATAGTAGGTTTAGGGTTTCTAGGAGATCCTCCTTGATCCCCCTGGGAAGGACTAACTTAAGTGACTTAGGATCGAGTGTGCACCTGGGCCTTTTATAGCTGAGTTGGAATCTTTCCTCATAATCCTCCAAGGACTCATCATGCCCCAAGGTCATTATAAATTTTTTCTCTTTAGTGTCTTTGGACCTATAGTAGTCCTTATATTTGTTGTTGAAAGCTTGCTGCATCTGAGCCCAAGTGGTGATACTATCCCTAGGTAAATCCATGAACCAGTGTAGAGCTACATCCTTGAGAGTGGATGGGAATAATTTCAATTTCTGATCTTCAATGGTGTAATCATAAGTTCTCCATATGACATAAAATTCAAACAAGAAAGTATCTAATCTTCTGAGGTGAGGCCATGGAAGTGAGGAAGAGAAAAGGGGCTTATGTTTTTCATCTTGGCATCCCCATTGGTTTCTTTGATGGGAAAAGCACCCTCAATTCTTTTTCTTTCTTCCCTTTCATTTCTATTTTCATCCATTCTGTCTGTTGGAATGGGTTCTTCTTCTTCCCCTATAGGTTTTTCAAAAATCTCTGGTTGTTCACCTAAGAGGTCCTCTAATTCACAGCCATCGAAGAAGAGGGAACGTTGGTTGTTTGAAGTCGTGGGGGTATTTGGTAGAAATTTTCCTAAGTTATCCCTATTCTTACGAGGCACGAAAGAAGTGTTTTTGTTTTGTTTTTCAAGCTTTAACACTAATTGCAGAATTGAAAAGACAAACTGAATTGAAACTAACTGTTGAATGAAATCACTTGAAGAATGGAAAGGAAAGCAAATCAACTTACAACTACATTTCAAAAATGAAACTAATAGTAGAATGAAAGAGATAAGAAATAGAAGAAAGAAAGCGTAAATCATATCTACTCAGACAACTCCCTGACAATGACGCCAAAAAGTGATGAGCACCAGTGTTGCATCAAGAATGCTGCAACTCTTGGGGCTACCAACTTTAGTTAATCAGCCCAGGGTTCGTACAAACTTGGAGGTGACAATGTTGTATACGCAAATAGATGTAATGGATCCACTCTTTGTCACTGCTTAGCTGGGGTGATAGAACACTATGGTTTATCAAACCAGCCTTCTATTGATTTAGAATAAGTTTGATTACCAATTGACAACGGAGAATTTCACCCTAATTGAGAGTATTGGAATGCTGCCTACTATAGTAATGAAAGATTGAAATAGATGCCTAAAACACACAACTCATCTAGCTATTTGTTAAGATACATTGCTTCAAAACAATTCTAATTTAACACATGTTAAATCCTAACTAACCTAAGCATGAAATCTAATCTAAACAAGCACTTAGTTGTTGTGCACATGAATAAGCATAACAACCTTTTTCTTTTTGTATTTTTGTGAAAACATGAATACTAATCCTTCTTGGTTGCATGGAAGGTGGGATAGGTATGGAGGGAGATGAGTGTGATGGGTCAAATGGATTGAGAGGCAAGCAGGGTCTTCTCCTAGCATTCGTGATGCATTTTTCACAAATCGGGCTCAAAACAAGCCACTACAAGTTTTCCTATAGGATGTCCTAGTTCATGTACAAGATCCCCTATTTTCCTATAGGAATAAGCCGAAAGAATAAGGAGTGATTTGGAAAGTGGTATGGAGCTTAGGGAAAGTGATTGATGGAAGGAATAAGGCAAGGAAGTGGCTAGAACTCACTCATAACTCAAATTGAAGCTCTATGATGGTTGGATTTTCTCAACATGCATGGTTAGTCATACTTGTGAAATGATAACTTGGATTGATAACTTAGTGGCCTTTGGAGATCATGGGTGGGTATGGTTTGTATTAGGCTGATGATATGAGGTCTTCTTGCAATATTGAAACTCCTGCAATATACACATCATTGTGGGCATTTACCCATAAATCATTTCAAAACAAGAAGGGTTTACAACAATATAAGGAAACATAATTTGCCTCATTTACTTGCCAAGTTGATGCATGGAAATGCTTGAAACCTATTATGAAAGAAACATGAAATGTAATACAAAAATTAATACATCATAAATTAAAACTACAACCTATCTTCTAAAACTAAAATATGATGACCTAATTAATAGAAAAACCCTAAATTTCATAAGAAACCAAAATTCTATCTTTTTGGGGTTGAATGGGAATTCTTCCTCAACCATGGTCCCTGAAGGGAGGAATGAGGTAAGATCCACCTGTTATCAGATTTTTTTGGATATTTTCTTGTCTTTGTAATTCTAATGTTAAATGTAGGCATAAATGGAAGAAAAATAATCGAATTTACCAATACTTGCAATGTAATAACACCAAAATCAATTTAACAAGTAATCTATGAAATAACCTAAGCATACAAGTACAGTAAGAGGAACCTATGGTATGAGGTTTGGGCCCTAACCCAAGAGCTTCATTCCTCTGAGTCAACTTAGTGTTGGATCAAGGGGATGCTCATTTTCATTAACATATCAAAAAATACATAATAGTGTTTGGTCACAATCCTTCAACTCGAAAACTGCTTAGTTATTTTGCATAAAAAATATGAATCCTAATGAGGCTTTAGGCCTCTTTATTTATACAATTGAATTTTCCAACAACTTCCTTAAACATAGGGAGTCTTGTCTTCCAATCTTAACATTAACTGGTTCTTAACTATCACTGGCTTGGCTGCCAATGATCCTCATGACTCGGCTGCTTGCAACTCTGAGCTGGTGTGATTTGATTGAGGGATCTTCGAGTGAGTGAGGATTTAATGAGGGAGATCCATCTCCTATAACCTCTCCTTCTTGTCTCATTTCAGTTCTTGCACCTTAATTAGCCATAATCTGCTCCCAAAATCCTGCAATCAATGCACATTAGACCAATAGACACAACATATTTCTTTTACTCATCTCATTAAGCAAAATATAATTAAAACACGTAAAGAATTATGAGAAGAGTTGATTTTAGTAACCTTGGAGGTGTATTAGGGTCCATATATTTTACCCAATGATGAGCCTCATCAATTATTAGTAAGTTTTCAAATTGCCATATTGTATTATCCTATTTTTATAAAATTTTAGTGCATTTTGATTCAAATTGAGGCTTTTTTGGGCCTCTAGATCCAATTATCATAATTTCTACATATTTTGATTAAGGATTTACAAACTCGCTGAAACATTTTAAATCATTCTTCCACATATTATATAGGATCATAATCAATTTAGGGTATTTCTACCATAAATTTTTTTCCTAAAGGTAAAGATATGTTTTTATAGTTGTTTCACTGGAATAGTACAATTAGGAGAATAATTATTGATTGACAGTTTCTAGTGAATTAGACTAAATTTAGAGTTACTAGTTTTAATTTTCTCAACATTTCCTATTTGCAACCATCTCATGTTTTCTCTGGTAAAAATTATGATTTTTAAACCATTAGGAAAAGAAAAAGACTGTGTAAAAAATTTATTGGATATTATTTTGAAGGGATTGGAAGACCTCAAATCAAGCAAATGAGGCCATGATTTAGGATCACAAGGAGCATCTCATAGAAAACAAGATGGATGATCCAAAAACTTTTATCTCCTTCTACAAGGCTTGGATTAGGACATCCTTCTCAAAATTATAGTGGAAACCAAGTCAAAATTTATTTGGATATTTTAGAGATGACATGTATTGAAAAGTGCATTTGGGGGGGGGTGGTTAGAGAAACACCAATGAGAATTAAGTTGAGTCATAGATCACTACAGTTGTTGATCAATGACTATTGTAATAGAATAAGAAAAAGATTATGATATTGTAGAAATAATTGGAGAATATGTTGAAGAGCCTATTGAAGTAAAGGATAAAAAGATACATGGAGACTACAATTGGCATGAACACTATAGAGAAGTCTATCGAATAATTTTTTGAAGATAAGAGAATCTATGTATAAGATTCACAACATAAACATGGTGCAAAAAGTGAATCCCACTATGTATATATACACGTGGATGATGAAGTCAAAGATGAAGATGAAATTGAAACTACCTTTGTATCGATAGAAAAATGTAAGGAGAATCTAACCATGGATGTTATTGATGACATGAATGTGCTATATTGAATATTAAATTTAATTATGGTGTTGAATTAAAATTTCTTGTAGAATGGATTGCATAGCCAAAGTAAGATGAAGATGAAATTGGTTATGGAAAATATGTTATAGTTATAGGAGGAAAATGAATAGGAAAAAAGGGAGGAACCAACAAATTTATTAAACATGTTGTGGCAATGGAAGAGGAGATTAAAGAAAATGAAGATGTCATTAATCTTATAGAGTTAATAAAATTATTCAATTATTAGTAGCTAAAGAATAATTATATCCCAAAGAGAAAACAAATGAAGAAGATAAAGGAGATGAGGAAATATTGAAGAAGAATACAAAGTAACAATAAAGAAAAAGATAAATAAAAAGGGATACATAATATAAAGTTTGAAAGAAAATGAAGGAAAATACTGTAAGGCATTGAACTAAGGATAAGCTACATTATCATGTAGATGTAAAGGAAAACAATTTTTTGAATTGATCTCAAGTGTTATAAGCCTAGTTGAGATTTCAACCAATAGGAAATCATGTTATGAATTTTGTAAGTTTATAGAGGCATTATTGATTGGTCAATATTATAATCTTTAGAAATCATAAATAAGGGAGGACGTTGGAATATAATAATTACTCCCTCTATCCTCTAGAAGAGTCGATTTACCTATTTGTCTATAATTAGCATATTTGAAGAAATTTTTTGAATATATTTTTGTCTTATTTACGTCTCCTTATTGAAAAAATGAATGAATCTAAGTTTATGATATGAAACTCATTATCCAAGGTTTGTTCATTTGTATCTATCGTAGTTTTTAATGGTTTCTTCCTCCAACCATTAGACTTGTTGAAACAATTACAATAGTGGTGCAACCATTGTATCATTCTACACATTTTTGGTTAGTAATCACAACCATATAGTAGTTGTAGCCTCTTTCCATCAAGGGTATTACTACGTTCTTTAGCTGGTAATTGCAACCAAAATATTTTTTTTGTTCTCTACAATGACCTTACTACCACCATAGTGGGTGATTAAAATTACACAATATTGAAATCCTTAAATTTAATCCCAAATAAAAACAATAAGTAGGTAGTTATAGAAAGCTTTACTACCTCTCCATGATGTAGGTACACTTCCAACCCCTTAAACCATATAGACTTGGCTGGCATGGGAATAATTCTACCCAAACCATCATCCTCATGTAGAATTCCATCAACCATATTTAATTCCACAAATAATTTCCTCATGAGTGCCCCCAACAATCAGCATGCCACTTATTTTATAATTCATATTATTGTAACTTCCCCCACTTTGTTTGTCTCTTTTCCTTCCATTGTTTCATGAGAGGGTGAATTTGGGCTTGAAGGTGAAATTATAAATATTTAAAATGCGGTAAAAATAAAATAAAAGGTCTTTCCTTCTACCCATTTACTCAAGTTAACTTTGGAGGATATTTTCTCAAGCCTTTTCCTATTTTCCAAGGTTCGTAGGACTATATAATCAACCTCAATGAGACAAGAACCCTTCCATTGAGTGCATTTTCCTTTTCATCCACCTATGTCTCAAACTATAATGATTTAGTCCATCCAAAATACCAATTACCATAATTATAATAATCCTACCATAATATAAGTTAGTCGATCCAAAATAGCAGTTATCATCATTATAATAATCACATCACAATATGAAACCTATAAATGACCTACTAATGAAAATGAATCCTACTACGTGTACATATCCTCAATCATAATATGAATCAACTTCATTGAAAATTATCAAACACATGTACACATCATCAATCATAATATAAATTCCACCAAGGGAGAATTATTTAGTATATAAATACATCATCAGAAAGCATGAATGAAAGCTATCTAATACACTAATACATCATCAATTATAATATGAAACTAATCAATGATAATATATCCACCACATGTGCATACATATGTTGAAATATCTTTCTAGGCATCCAATGGGAGATCCAAATATACAAGCATTATACAAGGGTGAATCATGTCATAGCAATGCAATAGCTTATATTAATTGTCATCAAAATTTAGAACAACTACCTACAATTGAGAATATAAAAAATATTCATCCTTATCAATATAATTCAAACATATATAATCCTAACCATACCATTAAGGAATAATCCTCTTAAAAAAATCTGGTAATGACCAATCAATAGTTACGAGTGCTTCCTAGTCATTATCATTATCAAAAATGTCTAATGATATCATTAGGACAATATTTGCCAATACTTCTTATTCATTGTTAAGAATATTTAATGATATCATTAGGAAATTTTAGTATTAATTATAATATTGTAAATCAATATATTTTTTTTTTTGTTCTCAAGTATTAATACATGCAAACACCATTTTCTAATAGTCATAATTCAAACATCAACATATCTTCATATAAACATAATAGTAAATAAGGATGGCTCAGCGTCAACCATCAAGGGTATATATATATATATAAAGCCATACATTTACATTATGATATATAAAAATTTCATAAAAAAAAAAAAAAAAAAACTATTTTGAAAGTCTATAAGTCCCACTAAAAAAAACCCAAAATCTGTAATAAGTTATGATCCAATACTTTGTAACAAGGCATTCACATAAACCATATCATGATAGGAATTTACCCAAAATCACATTGGAAATTCTCTCAAACCAGGCATTAGATTAGGCAAACATAATACAAAGATAAATCATGCCATTGTAATGTGATATATCATGTTAATAGTCATCAAAGAATATCACAACTACCTTCCCATCATAAAAAATATAAAATATTATCATCAATATCCATAGCATTGAAACATTAATAAGTATGTTGAACAATAAATATGTACATATAATTTTAACCATACCATTAAAAACTAATCTAGGTAACCAATCATTGTAATACTATAAATCCTGATCTTTCATTATCATTATTATAATATTTATTATACCAAAAACAACAAATATTATACTAACTATAAATATAGATCACATAAATAAATATTATATAGAATCATATAAATATTAAGTTCTCAATTATCAATGCAGGGAAGAAGGAATGGCGAATACTGAACACCATAATTCAGCCATGAAAGATATATACATATATTAGGTTATATATCTATGATATCCAAACTTGTAATAAGAAGTTAATTTGAAAGAAAAAATCGAATTAACAAGGCATAAAAGAAATAAAATCTAAAGAAAAGGTTATAATAAAATATATAAAGTACTTTTATTACGATTGCTAGAATAGATCATATCACTTTTACCAACTAGTTTAGAATAGATCATATCACTTTTACCAACTAGTTTTTAATAAAAATCCTATTATCATACATTCAAAAATAATACTTCTAAACAATATGAAGAGTTTATTCAAAAACAAAAACTAAACATTTAACATGGGGAATAAATAAAAGTACTATTATTGCAATAACGAAATGTGCTAAATTGAATTTAAGAACTATTTCAAAATTATTTATTTGATAAAATATATTAGAATCATCTAAATATAGGTGCAGGTTTGTTGATACGTGTTTGTTTGGGGATGTCAGCTACATGAAAGGCGAGATCCCAGTGGGGACAAGCTCTCCAGAAGGCTCTCCATTAATTAAGGTGCAAGTTACTTAAATTTAACTGAGAAGACATTAACGTCCCAATCGAACAAGGAGACATCTTTCCATAATCGAGCAGAGGGGCACTTTTCGATAATCATTTCTTGTCAATGCATTTATTGATAACAATCTACGAAATGCTCCTCCAACATTGTCAAGTTGTTACTAAAACCATTTAGCTAGTCTTTTTCGTCTATATTTTAATTCAAATTAAGAGGATTTTCTGCCAATAACACGTCAATTAATGTGTCGGGTGATGATTCCGCTGAAAATTTACAGCAACATATCCATGCGTCCGGTGTCACAGTGTTTGTGAAATTGCGTGTGCATGGGAAACAAAATATTTGTAACATATCTACTTGACTTGTGGCTGAACAGATTTGGAAATTATATAATCCTTAGGCTTGGGCTACCGTAAGTGAGAGGAGATATTGAGAAAATGGGTGCAGGTTAGTGGATTTAACTGAAGAAGAGGGTGTGGACATCACCTGGGAAGTTGGCGATGCTCTGGTGTTGGACAATCTTTTTGTACAACATGCGAGAAGGCCTTCAACCCCACTTAGAAGAATACTCACAACCTTTTGCAAATATTATGAGTGGTGTTGGCTCGACTGTCAAGCATCTACCATGGTATTTTTTCCTGTACTAAGTAGAAGCATCTACCATGGTATTTTTTCCTGTACTAAGTAGTGTTGTTGTTGCTAATAATCTCAGGGGTTAACCTCTTTACCATGGTATTTTTTCCTGTACTAAGTAGTGTTGTTGTTGCCAATAATTTCAGGGGTTAACCTCTTATTGTCTCTCTTGGAAATATGAAAATAGATTTTTCATGGTTTATTCCTGCAAGATTTGTAGTTAGACTCAAAACAATTTTTTTTAATAATTGTTGTCCTACAAAAGCTTTTGATGGACCACTGAGTTCAAGAATAGAATAAAATACCTTGTGTCTTAACTTTGTTCATCGCCAACAACTGAACCATATCTTCATTAGGGATAGACAACCTTTTAAAAATAAAAAATACCTCTAGAAATAGTTACTCACTTCCAACCCCTTGTCACCTGCAAGAAAAAACATAATTAAGCAACCTTACTCTGTTTTCCCTTAGCTTTGGACTTGATTTAGCTTTGGCCATTGGTTCAAGTTTGTGTTGTTGCTGGCATTGGACTTCCGGTTGAATGTAGCAGCCGCCTAGCCTACACCTTTGGTTAGCATCGATTAGGTGGGGCAATGAAGAGAATGACATTGGTCCATTATCTCACTTATGGTTGTTGAAATATGATGCACAAATCCATACAAGAAAAACCCTTTGAGACAAGAATAAACTGTTAAGCCATCAAGAAACCATTAAGCAAGAAGTAGTTTTTGATTTCTTTTCGAACTTTCCCATTAGATGCCTTAACTAATATCTTTCTTTTAACTACTAACTATTAATCCCATGACCTAAAAATCTTCAATCATCTAACATTCTATCCAATGGTGCAAACCGGTACATAGTGGCAGCTAGGGGAGTTTTTTTCTGTCAAACCAGGAGGTAACTCCTCAAAGAAATTTATTGATATTCATTTAGGTTTGTCTTTATTATATACATGAGGGAGTGATTGTTCATTTCATCTCCTAGTGACTATTCATATTTTCTATTATTTATTTACATCAATTTCAGTTATTCACCCAATCTTGATGATTAGGTGTCAACATTCCCCCCCTTAATTTGAAGGGATGTTAGTGAATCCAAGTATTGTTCTAAATCTTTCAAGCTTTTCTCTTCCAAGTTCTTTAGTGAAGATGTTTGCAATTTGCTCATTAGTGGAACAACGGTGGAGATGGATTGTTTTGGCCTCAACATGATGTCGAATCAAATGATATTTAATATTGATGTGCTTCGTTCGATCATGGAACTTTGGGTTCTTGGCCAACTTTATTGCCGAGGTATTGTCAATCATGAGTGGATTCGATTGTACTTGTTTTACTTACAAATCTTCAAGAATTTTCCTGAGCCACACATTTTCTTTTATTGCCTTAGCTGTTGCCACTTATTCTGCCTCTGTTGTGGAATCTGTTGGAGATGATTGTTTGCGTGATCTCCAGGAGACAGCTCCTGATCCAAGACTCATAACATAACTTGAAGTAGATACCCCCGTTTCTTTGTCTCCATCGAAGTCTAAATCAGAGTATCCAATCAAGTTGAATTCGTCCACCTATGTGTACTTGATTCCAAAGTCTTGAGTTCCCTTCAAGTACCTTAGAACTTTTTTTGCAGCAAACCAATGTCCCTCACAAGGCTTTTGCATAAACTTAGAGAGGATTCCAACAACAAATGAAATGTCTGATCTAGTAGTATTTAGGTAGTTGAGACTTCCTACAAGTTGTCTATACTTTGTTGCATCCTCAAATTCTTTTCCTTCAATGGATGTGAGCTTTAAGTTTTGTTCCATTGGAGTAGTAAGATGATTGCATTCTCTCATGCCAAACCTGTTCAACAGATCTCCAATGTACTTCTTTTGAGAAACGAATATGGATTTCAGATGTTGAGTTACTTCAATACCAAGATAGTAATGAACATAGCCCAAATCAGTCATTTGAAAACCTTTCCTCAATTCCTTCTTTATGGATGTAATGTAACTTTCATTGTTCCATGTCATCAAAAGATCATCTACATATACCACAAGATATACAACCATTTTGCCAAATTTCTTGACAAATAAAGTTGCATCAACAAGATCATAATGTTTGAAATTGAGTTTCAGAAGATGCTCAGTTAGTTTTTCATACCAGGCTCACAGTGCTTGTTTGAAGCCATAAAAGGATTTCACAAGTTTGCATACTTTATGTTCATGTCCTATCACAACAAATCCTTCAGGCTAGGACATAAAAACATTCTCTTTTAGATCCCCATTCAAGAAATCAGTTTTTACATCCATTTGATGGACTTTCCAACTGTTCTGATCTACTAGCGCAAAGAGTGTCTGGATTGTAGCCCATTTTGCTGTAGAGGCAAAAGTCTCCTCATAATCGACCACTTCATTCTATGCAAAACCTTTTGCCACAAGCCTGGTTTTGTGCTTGTGAAGTGAGCCATCAGCTTTATACTTGTTCGTGTAGACCCACTTGCAGCCAATTGGTTTGGTTCCTAATGGAGGATCAACTAGCTTTCAAGTGCCATTCTTTCTCAGGGCGTCATACTCCTTTTGCATCGCTTCTTTCCATTCATCATGAGAGGTAGCTTCTTTGAAGGAAGTTGGTTTGAAATTTGTGGACAAATTCAATTCACAATCATAAGAAACATCCATATCAATAGGTGAATTAGAGTCATCTACATCACCTCCATTTTTCCGGTTTGAATTTCTAGTTCTTGTCTTTCCAACCTCATCAAGATGAACACTTTCAAGTGTCTTTGTCAGCCACATTGGGTGACCTTTCTCAGATGGTCTAGGCTGCTCCATTGATTGAGTTGGGACTGAATCAAGATTGAGTCTCCCAATTTTATCAATCACATCACTTAAAGTATCATCTGTTGTTGGAGTTTCATGTGGGGGAGAGAGTGCTTCAGAAGAAGATTCCACGGGTTGATGTAGTATAGGAATCCCCCCTTCAAGATGTGGAATTTGATTTTCAAATTCTTGAAATGATTTTGCATTTGTGAATCTATCCAAGCGATCAAGTTGCCACTCAACAACATTGACATTGTTGGATGTTTCAAGAAAGATTACATCTCTATATACAGCAAACCTTTTTATTGACTTCATCATAGAGATGGTATGCTTTGGAGGTGTTTGAATACCCCAGGAAGATACACTTACAACTTCTTGCACCAAGTTTGTTTCTACGTACCTTTGATATCAAGGCATAACAGGTGGAACCAAAGACCCTGAGATGTTTTACCGAAGGAATGTGCCCATACCACATTTCATAGGGAGTCTTATTTCTGATAGCATTAGATGGAAATATATTCTTTATATATACAACACATAGAACTACATCAGCCCAAAACATCAATTTTACATTTTTGAAAAATATCATGGAGCGCACTATATTTAAGATTGTCCTATTCATTATTTCAGCTACACCGTTCTGTTGGGGATTATAAGGCACAGTGGTTTGATGTTTGATCCCATGTTGGCGAAGAGAATTTTCAAATTCATTTTAAGTATATTCTTTTCCATTATCAGTGTGAATAGAGCCAATATGAGATTGTGCATCATTTTCAATCCATGTATGAAAGTTCTTGAATGTTTGAAAAGCATCTGATTTGTTTTTCAATAAATAAACCCAACACATTCTAGTGTTGTCACCAATAAATGTCATCATATATTTATTTCCATTTGCATAAGGAACAGGCATTAGACCACATAAATCTGAATGAATGAGTTCAAGTTTTCTATATGCTCTTGAATGTGAATCATGGAAAGACTGTTTGCTATGCTTTCCTAGAATGCAAGCATCACATTGCTTAAGTTTCCTAGGAATTCTAGGCAAACTAGTAACACCATTTTTCTTCAACAAGCGGAGGTTGTCATATCAAATGTCCAAATCTAGCATGCCAGAGTAAACTTGATGGAAGTGTACCTTCTTCATAATGAGAGTTGTATGAGAAATGTTGTGCATGAGCAAAGGTACCCTGTAGCTTAAGAAGCCTTTCTTCTTCTATCCCCCTCATGACAAGTGAGTGGTCAGATGCTTTTCTCACCTCATACTTGCCATCAAACATATGAATGGAGTGACCTTGCTGGCAGATGTGGACCAAGGACAATGAGTTTCTCTTCAGCTGTAGGAGATATAGAACATGATGCAGAAGAAAGTCTGGAAGACCAGGCAATTTAAGCCTGATTGTGCCAAGCCCTGATGGCTTGAGTTTTGATTGGTCTACAAAGCATACTGCTCCATCAACATTGTCAGTAAATTCTTAAAAAAAATCTTTTCTAAGAGTAATGTGGCAAGTTTCTCCTGAATCAAGAAACCAATAATTCTTCCAAGAAGCAAGTGAAGCATTCAATAAGTCTTCATTTACTCTGATATTACATTGTGCCACAACATAATGAGCAGATTCAGGTGCTTTACCTTTGTCTGTGTCATTAGTTTTACCCTTGAGTTGGTTTCTTTGTTGCTCAATTTTATCCCAAGGTAACTTGCATGTAGAGGCATCATGTGATCCATTTGTTTTGCAGCATATGCAGTGAAAATCTGACTTTTCTCCTTGAGAGTGTTTGCCCCCTACCTTTGAAATATCTTCCTCTTCCTCTTTGATCACTTCTTCCTTTGGAAGAATCTTGGGCAAGATTTTTTTCTTTATTAGCAAGGCACATAACCTCTTCAGAAGATTCAAGGGTTGTCTTCTTTCCAAAAGCTTTCTCTCTTTCAGCAAATTTTTTCACAAGAGAGTCAAAAGTAATATCTTTGAGATTTCCATTTTTTTGCAATGACTCAAGATACTTGGAGTAAGTAGGATAAAGTGCCTTGAGAAAGGCTATCAAAGGAATATCCAATTCAACATTAGTGACTTTGATATCATGCATTATAGATTTTAATTCTGATGCAAGAACAAGAGGATCATTGTTTTGTAATTCAAGAGTGAAGAGTTTAATCATGAGTTGAACAACTTCAAGTGCAGAGTGTAAGTCATAGAGTTATTTTAGTTTTTGTAAGGCTTCAAAAGCAGTTAAAAATGGCGAAATGTGGCAACTCACCTCTTCACTTACAAATGCTGCAATTAATGCATAGGCTTTGTTGTTCTTATTTTCCCAAATGGTGAACTCCTTGTCTAAGGTATGTTGTTTTGGCTCTTTGTCTCCATCTCCAACACGTACTCCTTTCCACAACTCATTGAAAATAAAGGTGTGTTTTATCTTCCGGGACCACTCAGGATAGTTCTCTTTGCTAGTGAAAACTACTCCCACAATAGATATGATTGAATGCATTGTAAAATCTGTGTACTATGGAAAAAAAATACTCCTGCTGCAAAAAATATTGTGGAAGAAAAATACTTTTGCTACAAAAATACTTCTGTTGTAAAAAAAAAAAAATGTGATCCTAGTATATGAAAACAGAGGTATTATGTGGGGAAGGTGGTTTATGGGGGAGGGAGATTATGGAGTAGGGAGTATATGGGGGAGGGTTTATGGGGAGGGTATATGGAACGAGATTCATTGAATTCATAATATCATATGGTGGTATTGCGCACAGAGATACAAACGAGTGGGAGGATTGTTGGTATATCAGAGTATGCTATATCATTCAACGTAAGTGTCCACAACATTATACTATTGAATGGAGTCCACAGAGTTATATATTAAAAATAACGATATATGGTATGAGGGCATATGACAGTCTTCGCTATATATGGAGTTCAAATAACAATGGTATATGTAATAAGGTATAGAATATATGCAATAATAATATGGTATGGTGTTACAGTATACCAATAGAGCCACGACAACAGAGCCGTGGGTGGAGGCACAGTGAAGGGGAGGTATGCAGATTCAAAACAATGTAAAACCACATTGTATACCACAACTTCAAAACAACCGGGTGCGGTGAGCATGGAAATGGAAGAAAAGTTTGGGAGCAGAGTTTAGGACATTCATTCAGCGTAATTGGAGCAGAGTTCTATGGTGGTGTGTCGATATTTTACCACAACTTTCGTTGCACTCAATGTAACATCTACCAAACCTCAACGCTGTCACAGTCACAATGTTGTCCACAGTACCACGCTTCGTTGCGTACCTCCAGGAAATTCTCAGTGGATGTTCAACACACTAGGTTGCATCAACGCAACAATACACCCCCTTCAACAGTAAGATTAAATACGAAACCTAGCATTTAACACACGAATGCATTCAACAATGCATGAAATTTCACACAGATTTGAAAGAGATGTCAGTTTGCAAAAGATGCAGAACATAGGTAGAATGGTAGAAAAATACAAGAAAAACTTCTAAAGAAATTGTAGAAGGGAGTTACAAAATGGAGCTAGAAGCCAAAAATGGCGTTGGCTCTGATACCATGTCAGACTAAAAGGTAACTCCTCAAAACAACTCTTTGATATTCATTCAGGTTGGTCTTTATTATATACATGAGGGAGAGACTGTTCATTTTATCTCCCAGTGACTATTCATATTTTCTATTATTTATTAACATCAATTTCAGTTATTCACCCAATCATGATGATTAGGTGTCAACATTTTCAAAGGGGAATGCCTTAGGATGTAATAAAAGTTTTAATAAATTGAAAAATGAGAATACTTATATATGTGTGTGTGTGTGTGTGTGAAATTTATATAATACGAGTCTATATTCATCTTACACCAGATATACCAAGAAATTAGAGTGATCAAAAATCTTTTCACTCCAAAAGAGGTTTTCACTTCAAGATATTTGATTCGTCTTGGCACTTAGTAGACCCAAAGTTAAAATGGATCCAATAAATAGATTAGTGATTTTTCCAAATAGGAAAATGTTCTTCCTTTTTTTTAATTTTTTTATACCACTAGTATAGATAAATGTTAAGCACATATGAAACATGCTCCTAGAGGAGTCAAATTTATTCAGGTGCAAACCTTTTAGAGTGCAAAATACAACATGTAATTTACCATTTTTTAAATTGTATTTTTCAATGCTATATAGAGTGCATGACTTAAACTTGCAAGTCCAAAAAATCTTTGGATTTTGACAAAAAAATACATATACTTAAAAAAGGACCAAACTGTAAAATACAAAGACCACTTCAAACATTTTAACTATAAAAAAATATTATATATATAAAGTTGATATCAACATAAATTAGTTAGCATAGATCTTCAAATAGTTTATTTAAATCCAAGATTGAAATATTTTTGAAAAGTATAAGGTTTAAACATCTTACTCACACATTTGTTTTACTAATTACTTTAACTCGAATTATATTACGTCATATGAACAACTAAGTAAACATGCGTAACATGTTCATTTTTGTTTCTTTATTATAGCCAACATTGCATTTCTATTTAGTGAACATTTTATTTTTATTTTACGGGGAACATGTGTCAACTTTGCGTTAAACATGGATGAAATTACACATTACCCTCACACTAGGTTGTAGAATGAGACTCTTGACTCAATAATCCTATTACAAGGTGTTAATGTTGCATATGGCATACCCTCAATGAAATAATATATGACACTTCCGAAATTGATTAGTGATCTTCTCAAATTGAAAAATGTTGTTTAATATTATTTTCAAATTGTATTAGCTAATACACTCATATAAATGTTTCATATATAATATAATAATATATATATATATATATATATATAATATATATATATATTATATATTATATATATATGTATGTATGTATGTATATATATATAGAGTGAATAATTTGGGATGGATTGCAGGAAACAAAGGTAAAATAAGCTTATGGAAAGAAAAAATCCCAACAAACACTGTTATCTTTGAAGAAGGGATTGTTCTAAAGGAGTGGATGAAGGATAATGGCATCGAAAGACTAAAAGACATATTGACTTAGGATTCTTCAGGAGTCTAGATAGGGTGGAACTACGCCAGACTACCATCTTATTTGGCAAGGCAATGGGATCTTCTCATCAATAAGTTAAAAGGAATTGCACCCACTTCCCTTGAATCAACAAACAAGGGATTGTGGACCCTAGGAAGAACCAAGAATTACATGGTAAAGGAAGGATACACCCTCTTAATTAAAAAAATAATTCATCCCCCAAAGAAGAAGATATAGAAAAGGATGTGGGATAATGATGCCAATCCAAAAATCAATAAATTTTGTTGGGTTCTTATCCATGAGAATATCCTCACGACAGAGAATGAAAAAGAAGGAATATACAAGGTCCATCATTGTGTGTGTTATGTAAACCTAATGAAGAATCAATATCCCACCTATTCCTCTCTTGACTCTTTTCCTTTGAGGTTTGGAGGTTAGCCTTCAAGAAAGTTTATAATGTCCTCAACATACCAAGGAATTAGGAAGAGATGTTCGAATCATGGAAACAAAATGCCCCACCCGATAAAATAAAATCCTCTTTAGCTAAAAAAATATTGGTCGGTGACGCCAAAATTTCTCTGCTAGATGATTAGGATGGAAAGGGATAGGGTGATCTTTACAGGAATATCTCCATCAACTCATAGAATACCCATAAAAGCTCAATGTTTATTTCCAGAGTCTATTGTAGCAAAAGGCCTAAAGCCGAAGGATATGGAGGATCTATCACAGTGAGAGAAGGAATGGATCAACCTTCCAAATCCACATAATCATGTTGTTGGCTTCATGCCTAGACCAAAAATCCTCCCATTTTCATGGCTCAAAATGGAGATGGAGGAATTTTGAGTCTAAAAAATTGGGAAATCCACCTCAATTCTCAATTTGTATGGGGTTTCTAAAGGTAAACCAAGGGTGGTTGGAACATGAGGGGTAATCTATTTCCCCGATGAATAAGAAGAGTATAGTTTCACCTGGGGATTACGAGCGGAAAGGAAAAACCAAAGAAAGATTTGGGCTCTATGGAAAGGCTTGAATTTGAAAAGGGTTATGGACTTAAAAAACGGTTGATTTTAGGAGACTTAGTGCAAGTAATCACGCAGGTTTCACATAAGTTGACAATGCTCTCAAAAAAATATTCACTAATTGTTCGAAGAACCACTATTTTAGCGGACAAATTTAAAAAAAATTCCTTCCTCCATGTCCCCATAAATATCAATGTGGAGAATGAATCCTTGGATAACTAAACTAAGGATCATGAATGGAACAAGGGGAGTTGATCCTACATGACGGATCAAGCCAAAAGGCACTAATCCCATAAATCACATCATTAATGATTATCCTTGTAAATCACAAGGAATTGGAATTCCAATCTTCAGTGCTCAAGAGAATTGTAGAATATGAAATGGCTTCTTTAAGCCAGCTAATAAGCCAACATAACTATGGAGAAAAAATACATATATAAAAAAAAATTAACAAAGAAAACACAACTACTGTGTGAGCTCAAAACTGTTGTAAATCTCATATATTGATTAAACCATTAACAACATTCTTATATTATCAATCAAATCTTAAACAAATCTACTGACACTACAACTAATTTCCAACACTGACCACCCTAACAATTTGCTGCCCTAATTTTTCAAAGAGAACCAAAATATGTTGACTAATTTGTCAACAATTTACATAACAAATTAACCATTATTCCCAACACTCCCCCTTAATGATTAATGAGGATTTACTATCCTATTTCATAGTGTCAAAAACTAATCTTTTGCAACTACTTTGGTGAAGATAACTTCTAGTTGATACTGAGTATTTATATGCTTCAATTCAATGTCGATATTTCATGTCAAAAATTCTTTGTCCTACTGCGATGAACCAAATTATTTGCTAACTTAATGGCACTTACGTTATCACAATAAATCACTATAAGCTGAATTTGTTTTTCTCCGTTTTCTTCCAAACAATTTCTGAGCCAAAGAGCTTTTGTACCTACTGAGGTAACTACAACATACTCCGCTTAGGTGGATGAGAGGGAAATAATGCTTTGTTTTTTCTAGCTCCATGTAATGAAACTAGAACCAAAAGAGAAACAATTTCCAAATGTGGACTTACGATCATCAAGACTATCTCCCCAATCTGAATCACTAAATCCAACAAGATTGAACTTTTCAGAAGAGTAGTAATGAATACCAAAATTTAGAGTGCCTTTCACATACCTTGAAATCCTCTTGGCTCCCTTCATATGTATTTCAGATGGATTTGTCATATACATTGAAACAAGTGAAACTAAATATGTAATATCAGGCCTTGTGTGGGTTAGAAATATCAAGCTCCCCACAATACTTCTGTAAGTTTTCTCATCAACTAAATCAGCACCATCATCTCTGCATAGCACCTTTCCATGAGCACTTGGAGTAGGGGATGTATTACAATCAAGCATGTCAAATTTATTTAGCATATCTTGTGCATACTTTGTCTGATAAATTAAAATATCATCCTTACTTTGATAAACCTCCATTCCTAGAAAATATCTCATGATGCCTAGATCTTTCATCTCAAATTCATTCATCATAGCAACTTTGAATTTATTATTCATCTTAGAACGACTGCCCATATACTATATATCATCAACATACAAACTTGTGATTAGAATATCAATACCTTCTTGTTTGTAGTAAAGGGTAGGATCACTCTTACTTCTCTGGAAGCCATTTTCCTGAAAGTATCCATCAATCCTTGCATACCACACTCTTGGTGCTTGCTTGAGACCATACAAAGCCTTCTTCAACTTGTATACATTATTCTCCTTTCCTTCCACTTAAAAACCTTGTGGCTGCTCCACATATACTTCCTCTTCTAAGTACCCATTCAAGAAGGTACTTTTCACTTCCATATGATGTATGCTCCACTTTTTTTGAGCTGCTAATGAAATCAACATTCTAATGGTCTACTGTCTTGTTACTGGTGCAAATGTTTCTTCATAATCAATTCCATACTTCTGTGTGAATCCTTTAGCAACTAATCTTGCTTTGTGTCTTTCAACACTCCCATCACTGTTAAATTTAGTCTTATAGACCCATTTGGTGCCAATCTTTTTCTTGTCATGTGGAAGCTCTATCAACTTCCAAGTGTCATTCCTTTGAATGGAATCTATCTCCTCTTGCATGGCTTGCATCCAAACCTCATTAGTACATGCATATTCAAAACATGTTGGTTCAAAACCAGCCTTGGCTAATAAAGCAAAATTGACTATCTCATCTATTGGGCTTTCTTCATGAGCTTGATTTGCATTCCTATGATAAAGATCATTCAATCTTCTTACCTTCCTTGTAGAACTTGGAGAAGAAGTTGGACTTGAACTTGATGTTGAAGAAATTGATGAAAGGACGCTTGGTGGAGTTAAGCCACTAGTTACAAAAACATTAGTTGGCTGCTCATGATCATTATCGACAATTATATCATCATTCAAAACATATTTTGTCTTCTCAACATGGCCTTTTTTATGACCATAAACTCCCCCTTCATAAAAAATTACATCTCTTGAGACAATAAGCTTGTTATTTAGAGGATTATACAATTTATAAGCCTTGTTTGTCTCACTATACCCAATAAAAATAGATAAATCACTCTTTGCATCTAACTTTTTTCTATTCTGATCAGGTACATGCACATAAGCCAAATAACCGAAAACTTTGAAATGATTAACATTAGGCCTTTTTTCATACCAAGCTTCATAAGGAGTCATCTTTTCCAGTGCATAGGTGGGGCTACGGTTGAGGATGTACATTGTTGTAGCAACTACATCTCCCCAATAAGAGTTGCTCAATCCCTTAGTTTGTAACATGCATCTTGCCATTTCAACCACAATACGATTTTTTCTTTCAGCTATACCATTCTGTTGGGGTGTATATGTTGTAGATGTTGCCTCTTGATGCCATTCATATCACAATAACTCTAGAAAGCTTTAGAGAAGAATTCTCCTCCACGGTCGGTCCGCAAACATTTGATCTTGCACCCTCTCTCATTTTCTACAAGGTATTTGAACTTCTTGAATGTATCCAGGGCTTCACTTTTGGCCTTCAAAAAATATACTCAACAATTTCGTGAGTAATCATCAATAAAAGTGATGAAATATGATGACTTACCCAAACTCTTAGTCTGCATAGGACCACATATGTCTGAATGAACAAGCTAAAATGGGTGATGAACCCTCCATGTAGTGCCCTTTGGAAACCTTTCCCTTGCATGCTTTCCTTTGGCACATCCTTCACAATCCTCCTTATTCTCTTATACCTTGGGAAAAATAGAAACTAATGCATGTGAGGTTAGAAACTTCAAACTTTGAAAATTTAAAAGCCCGTACTTGAGATGCCATAACCACAGGCACAACAGTGATCACCCTATTTCCCTTATTCTTATAGTAGATAGTAAATGTCTTATTTTCAAAGGCTACTTTATAATTTTTCTCACATAGTTGTCCAACAATCAACAAATTATGCTTCAATTATGGAGTATAATAAATGTCATGAATACTCTTTATACCTTCTTTTGTTTGGACCTCCATAGCTCCTTTGGCAGCGACCTCCAATGATTTATCATCACCAAGCTGGATCATGGATTTGAAACTTCCATCCTTTGCTGAAAACAAATTCTCATTCCCTAACATATGGTTAGAGCATCCATAATCTAGGTACCAAACATCTTTACTAGTATTTTCACCTTTGGCATAAGATAAAAATAAATTTTGGAGAATACTCACCACTTTCTTGAGCATAATTAGCATTTTTACCTTCTTTCAATCTGCATTCTCTTTCAAAGTGGCCATACATGTTACAATAGTAACATTGAACATTTCTCTTAACAAATCTACCTCTACCTCTTCCTCTGAAACTACCTCTTCCACTTGAGCCACCTGTTCCTCTACCTCTTGAATAATTTTGGCTTTTCCATTTACCTTAACCTTGATTGCTTTTGGTACTGTTGCTGCTTGCATCTTCATTCTTTGTAATTTGTGATTTAGAGGAAAAACTTTCTCTACACCTTCAAAAGTGTCCTTCAATCTTTCTTCATGAGACATCAAAGATCCAACCAATTGATCAAACTGTATTTTTGTCAAATCCTTACTTTCTTCCATGATTATGGAAACGTGATTCCATATATGTGTTAAAGATCTCAATACTTTTTAAATTAAAACTTCATTAATTACAGTTTCTCCAAGTGTAGCCATTTTATTGACCACATCTTTGACTCTCACACAATAGTCACTCACACTTTCAGCTTCTCGCATCTTCAAATTCTCGAATTCTCGCTTCAATGTCTGAAGCTTGACCACATTAACTTGATCACTACCTTAGTAAGGTTCTTATAGAGTCTCCCAGGTATCTTTGGCAGTTTTTGCTCTTGATATTCTTGGAAATAAGCTCTTATCAAGAGCTATCTAAATGTGAAACAAAGCTTGAGAATTCTTCTTCCTTGCTTCCTTTCTTGTTGTTTTTTCATTCATTGTAAGGGCATTCCAATCATCTGGCTCCTCATATCCTAATTCAACAATCTCCCACAAACATTTTCCAATAAAAAAGGTTAGCATCTTAATGCACCAATAATCATAATCATTCCCATCAAATTCTGGAACTGGCATCTGGTTAGAATTCGACATGATTAACTTTGGCAAAGTTCCAAGAATCAAAATTTAACCCAAAACAACTTTACCTGCTCTGATACCACTTGTAGAATATGAAATGGCTTCTTTAAGCCAACTGATAAGCCAACATAACTATGAAGAAAAAATACATATATAAAAAAAATTAACAAATAAAACACAACTAATGTGTGAGCTCAAAACTGCTGTAAATCTCATACATTCATTAAACCATTAACTACATTCTTATATAGTAAAATTATTACTAAAATGATTATCAATAAACTCTGAAACAAATCTACTGACACTATAGCTAATTTCCAGCACTGACCACCCGTACAATTTGCTGCCCTAATTTTGCAGAGAGAACACAAAATCTATTGACTAATTTGTCAGCAATTTACATAACAAATTAAGCATTATTCCCAGCAAGAATTAATGTAAGACGATAGTTGGACACATGTTAGCATAAGGAGAATGAAAAATGAGGATAGTTGGGGTTTAGGGCTACCAAATGCACATCATATTGCATGCGTGGAGTTCCCTACAACTGGAATCTAAGCATAAATAAATGGCATGAATTAAATTATTGCTAGTCCTTGCAAGCACAGTGGATGTGGGAAGGTAAGCTAATGGTAGAGGGAATAATTAATGACAGGATGTTTCTACTCAGTGAAAGGTTTGTCTCTTTATTTAGAGATTTCAAATTAATGGTGCGCTTGAAGGAGGCATTAGTGTTCTACGATGGCAAGGAACTCATCTAAGAGGAGCAGGACTGAATAAATATTGGTGGATGAAGGACTTTGGTTCATAACGGGATGCTCAGAGATCATATCTTACCGATAATAAATTGGATGTTGTTGAAGATGGAGAACAAATTCTAGAGAAAGCGACTCAAAAGATATTCAAAAATTTGTTGGGGATGTACGAGCTATTGGAGAGGAGACAAGATCTTATGGAGAAAGAATGGGAAGACATGGTGAAGGCAATGGAATGTAATATGGAATGGATTCACACCTGGATGGAAAAGAGGATCTTGTAGATGGAGTTTTGAGGAAGAATAAAATCTAAGCCCCCAAGAAAAAAATTTGACACTACAAGAAGTATACGTTGCAACAACAAGAGCAGGGGAGGAACCAATGTGTGGCATGAAAGAGACTTCTGTGAACAAGTGAATTGTGTACCCTAGCCCTTTGGGGATAATTAGTAATTTTTAGTATGTTAAATAGGTATAAGAAGTTATTAGGGCAATTTTTTAGAATCTATGGCCAACATCACTGTAATAATGTAGAAAGGAAAGCCCTTGACTCAAGAAAAACTAAGCTCTGGTTATTTGGGACTTTGAATTTGCTGATGCAACTCTTGAATGTAAATGGAGTTGGCCATTCAAGCCATCCTTTTGACATAATAAAACTATCCAATTCGTTTAATTTTTTTTGTTAATATTTATAACAATTATAAATAAAAACATATTATAGTAATGTGGTTTTATTTTAACATTAACATATGCAACTATATAAGATAAATTGTTGGCAAATGTCCATAGGCATAAATCAATGATAAACATCAAAACACTTAACCTATAACACATTTCACATTGCCTAGATTCAGAGGAATAATAAGACTAAATTATATTATTATTATTATTATTAATTATAAAATTAACTTAAAGCACATGCAACAATATTGTTAACTATGGAGATTCACACTCACTTTACCATGGAAATTCTTAACTTGAAAATAATTTTTATTATAATATCATGGGCCAATACTATTGAAATGATATAATCACACTATATATGGATCAAATAATGTTACATAAAATACATGTAGTGTGTTTTTAATATAGGAAGGCTATTTTGGACACAATCATTTGATTGAGAGAATATCTAAACCACACACGAATCTAGGAAACATCCAAATCTAAACAAATCTTAAATAATAGGAGCATACTCCTTTATTTAGAACTCATCACACCTATGATTATGTTAAATTATTATTATTATTATTAATTATATAATTAACTTAAAACACATGTAACAATATTGTTAACTATGGAGATTCACACTCACTCTACCATGGAAATTCTTAACTTGAAAATAATTTTTATTATAATATCATGGGCCAATACCATTGAAATGATATAATCACACTATATATTAATCAAATAATGTTACATAAAATACATGTAGTGTTGTTTTAATATAGGAAGGCTATTTAGGACACACAATCACTTGATTGAGAGAATATCTCAACCACACACCAATCTAGGAAACATCCAAATCTAAACAAATCTTAAATAATAGGATGCTCCTTTACTTAGAACTCATCGCACATAAGATTATGTTAAATTATTATTATTATTATTAATTATAAAATTAACTTAAAGCACATGTAACAATATTGTTAACTATGGAGATTCACACACACTTTACCATGGAAATTCCTAACTTGAAAATATTTTTTATTATAATATCATGGGCCAATACCATTGAAATGATATAATCACACTATATATTGATCAAATAATGTTACATAAAATACATGTACTGTTGTTTTAATATAGGAAGGCTATTTTGGACACACAATCACTTGATTGAGAGAATATCTCAACTGCACACCAATCTAGGAAACATAAAAATCTAAACAAATCTTAAATAATAGGAGCATACTCCTTTACTTAGAACTCATCACACCTAAGACAAATAGGAATTATATTTTCTAAATCCCCTCCTAATGACTATTTTCTTGATCTCAATCAACAAATTAAGTCTAATTGTGGTCCAACATGATAAAAGAATATGTTGACGTCCATATAAAGGAGAAACCATCCACCATAATACATGAGTATCTGACAATTGCAATTACCAGTATACTAGGATTTCCTTCATGTACATGGTTCAATCAACCATTATGTATACATATATGTACATGTACTTGTAAGTCCCCTCCATCATTATGAACCTGGGTTTTGTCAGATTACTTGTAACCATGCCTTGGATTTTATCGGCTTACCCTAACCTGTGTTTAGGGTTCTTTTAGTTGCCCCTCAACCATGTTAAGTGTTTTCTCTACTAACCATAAACCATGATATAGGAATCCATACTCACTTCCCTCTTGCAATTCGTTTATGGCTTACCAAAGACATGCACTACAAAGTGGTTTCTGGCTTACCACAAACCTACACTTACAAAGTGGTTTTAAGAATACCATGAACCACATGGGGGTATACATGCCTTATTAGGCTTACATCATAACTGATTGAGGTACATACTATTACAAATTTTTCAAGGACCACTAGAGAACATCATAGACTTTCTTACAAAGAACACTTGTGACTTACATATAGTAATGAGTTTGTTATTATTCTACACACACATAAAATTTAACCTTTGTTGTTGTCCATCATAATCTAATCTTTGTTGCTACCACGACCATTATTATTTATTGCCAAAGTGCTTCCAAATGTTGTGCCTTTGCTACAAGTATTATCTTCTAAGTTTCTCTTTGTTTTTTGGTTGTTGTCTTGGATTCAATGGTGATTTATTATAGTAGTTATTTCTAATGAAACCGCTACATTGAGAAAGCTACGCTCAAAGCAAATACTATTAATTCCAAAACATTTATAAATATCACCACTAATTTGTTCTTCTTTGGAGTTTCCAAATAGAAAATTGTAATCAATATTAACAAATTGCATAATTTTCATATTCAATTTATGAGGCTCAACATGTTTCACTTCCCAAACTCCAAATAAATTACAAATGTTGGCTTTTAGTGATTCTTCTTCTATCATGTGATAATGTCTACAAATTGAACAAAAAATTTTGATGCTTGCACTTCTACATGGCTACTTTGCACAATATTTAATCTCCAACTCTTTAAATCTGACCATCTTTAATGGCAGGTAAACATAACAGTTACAACGAGGCCTTTCCCCTTCTTAATTCAAGCTTTCATCTCAGCCAACGACAATTATGGCTAATTTCATGAGTTTCCCCTTGAAAGTTTGAATCTCTCATAATACATTCTGAATGAATGGATGAAAATAGCCAAAGTGTTGAGCCATACTTGATCCCTGGGTTTTACAGTTGGTTGTCATAGAGCAAGTTCATCACAAAAACCCTCTTCAAGACCTTGAAGGCTACTTGAGATCATCTAGATGCAAATAAATGAAAATGTGCCTTATTCTACAACAATGTTGTACATCATGGCTGCATCATGGTCAACTCTGAAGTTGAAGGCATGGATGAGGATTTTCACATCGCCATGATGCATGATTTTTCTAGAACTCCACCAGTATTCATGGGAGCGAAAGATGACAGATTCACAGGATTTGGGACTTTAACTATCATGGCCATCAAAGAATAACATGATGTTTTCCACGATTTTTCGCTAGTGACGATCTATGGGTACCTTCACGCCTTTTTTGTTTCAAACACTTGGTGATTTAATAAGGTGATGAACTAACACACAAACCCTTTTGAGGCACTCCATTTTTGTTTTAAACACTTGGTGATTTGATCACATGATGGACCAAAACACAAACCCTTTCGAGGAACTCCACCATCATAGCATGCGTAGAGGTGCTTCATCAAACATTACATATTTCTTAATTTGAAATTGCACCAATCTCAAATCCTTTGTCAACTTCTGGAGTTGGTGATGTTCCACAATGATTAAGGAATGAATATATTCTAAAGATCCCATGCATTTTACAAAAAAAAATCCATCACTTTTCTTCTAATCTTCCAAACACAATCAAAAGAAGAACCTTCTCTCTAAAATATATAGAGAGAAATCATATTCATTTACCAAATCACTTACTCATATAGATAGGAAGATGGAAAACAAGATGTGTTACTTTCCACTTCACCTCGTGCTTTGATGCAACCTACAACTGCAATAAATTCTTGACCCAACTCATTTCTCACCATTGGTACATATCAAACTAGATTTTGCTTGAAAAATTAATGGGCCATCCATGTCTCAGCATGCATATAGGACCCTATTTCGACTAATGGACATTTCTAACATACAAACTCACCCAAGAGAATTGAGAGCATTAATTGGTGACAGACTGCAAAGAATGCATCAATGCCATTACTTGGATGAACCATATTCCCCAATATGAGATAAAATCCACATGGAATCACCAAATGCTAATAAATGCAAACTTTGCAGGCATAATGCTTCTCTACTTATGAATATGATGGACAAACCCAGAAAAAAGTAAACACATACTACAAACATATGCTCTACTCTCCTATGTCCCTGGGTCCTCCTACAAGGCATTCAACCTAGGAAGGCTCTGATATCAATTTAAATTATATGACAACACTATATATTGATCAAATAACATTACATATAAATACATGTAGTGTTGTATCAAGATAGGTAGATTATTTTAGACACACAATCACTTAGTTAAGAGAATATCCCAACCACAAACGAATCTAGGAAACATCCAGATCCAAACAACTCCTATAAAATAGGAGCATATTCCTTTAATTAGAAAGCATCACATATAAGATAAATAGGAATTATATTTTCTATCTATACCTTATGCCCAATATGATGTGTTTGTATGACATTTTCTTTAATTATAAAATACGAGATAAATTAATTAAAAGAGCATAACTAATTTGGACATAAATATTAACCCTTGAGCTATGCATACTGCTATGAATATTTTGGCATATTCCATGGAGGTTAAATCTCTACCACCCACATAATAAATACTGATAATTAAATTAAATTCTAAAAATCTTATTGGTGTGTGTGTATGTAACAATTCAAAATACAAAATAATAACTTACCATAATATGGCATTGTCTAACCATTATATCTTTTTGGATATTTTAGCCACACATTTTTTGGTCAAATATGGACTTTTTTTGTTTAAAATGGGGTTTTGATTACATATGTGGGTTTAGCACCTTGAAAAACCCAAAGGACGTAGATTGTGAAGAGTTCACAGCTCAAACTTATGTATCCACCAAATTGTTGTTAGTGAATTAGACCAAAAAATATGCCATAAAACCTTTCAAAACATAGAAAAAATAAACTACAGCTAATAAAAATTCATTATTATTAATTTAAATTAACTTGGAAAATAATTTTTGTTAATTGAATTACCCATAATAAAAGGCCATAAACCACTTTTATGAATTTTTCCTCCCATATTTGACCAAGAGAGAGCAAAGTAACAATAAAAAATAAGAGTGAATTAGATATTGATTTGGCTAAATAATCATATTTTATTATTTGGACATAATAAAATATACCCTCTATTTTGTTATAAATATGAGAATTTTTTCCTCATTCCTTATAACCATTTTTTATAACCAAACCATTTTTGTCTCTACTTTACATTAGCTTATTTTTCTCTTTAGAGAAAATTGGTGATTTAGCCATCATTTTTTCTTCCAAGCGTCTATCAATGGGGGATAAGTCACCACTATTACAATATTTCAAAGGATGATCACATGGAGGAGGTTTGCAAACCACTCATATATAGCCAATCCTCAAGTGAATTTAATTTTTTTACAAAGCTTTATATTGGGTAATTTGCACTTTTCTTTTTATTAGATTACTCTTTGGTTATATTTATTATTTATTTTGCATCCTTTTTATTCACATATCTATAACTAGTAATGCATTCATTTGCTAAAAACATAAATTCTAGGGTTTAATAATCCAATCTATCTACTTTCCTAGATAAAACCACTGGAGTTATTTTTGCGAACCCTTGTTTCAGGAAGAATGTAACGATAGGATCTAGCCGCCTAATGGAAATATTGGAAATAACAATACACTCAAGTTTTTAAGAGATATTTTCTCATTGATGGCTATTGTTCACTAAGATCATGGCCTAATCTTAATGTTCAGCAACACAATTTGTAAAGACTACTTTATAAGTAGAAGACAAGGTCACCTTCTACCCTTTTTCTACTCTATACTGCTCTCCTTTGTGTTTATTTTCTTTAGAATATAAAACATACTACAATAGGAGGTAAAATCCTTTCTTTTCTTACATATAGGGTTGTATTCCTTCTATTAGTCATTAGGGATTTGGTTTTGTATTCCCTATTAATTAAGGTTATGTTTACACTGATAGGAGTCTCTTCTTGAAAATGGTCAGGCTAACCTTTGTCTACCATTTTCATCTCTTCCAGACATCTATCTCGTCTCCCTTTTACTCATAATTTGACATATGTCACTTTAGTTACCACAAAATGAATTTCAGTTACGAGTGGAATGATGGTGCATGATGAATGATGGGTGGTGTATTGGGTGCAGTAGCTAGAGCCTTGGTCACATTCTCTATTTTTTTTGCCTTTACATTTTTGTTGGGTATCAAGGTATTGAACTTCCAATGAAGGTGAAAGGCAAGGTAGAGGTGTTGCAAAATTTCGAACCCTGTGATTGGGCCATTTCAGTTTTGAGTTATTTGCTTCTCATTGGATTTATATAAAGCCTATATGTCTTGAGGGAAAGCTCCTGATTGTATCTTCTATCAACATTGTGAAGCAGTAGTGGTTTCGTTGTTCCACGTTTGCATGACACACTGAGTATGAAAAAGCAAGAACAAACCCCTCTCTTTGTCAATACTTTCCTTGATTGGAACCAAGTATTTGATTTCATGTTTTATTCTAAATTCGGGGTGTATTGACTTTTTGTTTTCAACAAAGGTCACAACTTTGAAACCATTAAAGTATTCTCCCTTACCAATATGGTTTTGAGTTCTATTGTTGTTCAAATTCATTACATGTAGAAAAATTATCTATCGGTTAGAATATTCAAGCCAAATATCATGTCATAAGAATATTTTTCATAATCATGCCCATTTTATGGGCTAATACTAGTAACAAATAGGATGTTTTTGTATCAAGGACCTCCAGTTCAAAGGGCCCTATGAAATTTTACTCCATATACAACATTTTTTTTATCTTCTTTTGATTGTACATATTTTATTTTCGGAATTTCTCCAAATGGTCTGGAATAAAGGTCTGCAATTTGACTCCCTTGTATTTATAACTATGAAATTTGCTTGGCACACAATTTAGTATCTATAACAAGTTTCGAAAAGGTTGCCTCATCTGTAACTCTACTCTTAGAATTAGTGTTTCCTACAATTAGTATATTCTCGTTTCGGAAGCTGCTTATTTATGTGGTAAAGGGGGAACTTGTGATCTACCGACGCTTTACATGTTGGTCAATCCATTTTATCCAACCAACACGACTACTTTTGATAATTTTCATAACTTCTTTATTGTCATAACCTAAAACCTTGCCTCCTCATCATATCTTTTCATATTAAAATATTATATTTTAATTTTCCATTGTACCTGAACTAATTTTCCCTTGTAATTGAACCTAATAATTACCCTTTCATTCAACACTTTGTAACCTCCTACTTGCTTCTAGATTCTCTTCAACACTTCTTCATTAATAAATATTTTATATTCCGCTTCAAAAAACCCAAGCGTAAGCTTCATTGCCAGAGTTGAGTGGGTACAATAGAAATTTATTTTTTTACATTTTCAACTTTGTTTTCTTTGCCCTATGATGGAGAGTCATCTTCTTTGTTTCTATGTGACACAACCCTTTGGTGAAGGTCTTGGTATCTGTTAGCTCTGCTACATGTTGTTGATTTTCAAAGAGTGGAAGTAAGCTCGGTCCTTGGTTTCTTGCTCAGAAGAGGTTTGCACTGGTTATCGTCCTCCTTCTCCCTCACCTCGCTTACTCCCTTTCACCCCACTGCCTCCATTTTTCCCTGTCACTCTGCCTATATTCTCATACTCCTGCAATCTTCACTTTACCTCTGTAACCCTATATAAATCCATATTTCTTCCATCCCCCAAGCACTAAGTTTGAACCGTCATGTAACCGTGATCACATGACCATGTGTTTTTTGCCATCCCTTTTCCATCACAACAGTCATTATCTCCTTCCCTTGACTTCCGCCGATGCGATATTGCGATGTGATCTAATCGCTATCACAAATCGCATCCATGTGTGCGTAAAAGTCCAAACCCCTTGACTTCCATTGATGCAATATTAAAAGTAGTTAATCCCTTTATCGGGTCCAAGTCCAGTCGCTATTGCAAATTGCATGTGTATAAAGGCCACGCCCCTTGACTTCCGCTGATGCGATATTGCGATCACTCCTCCACCGTCTGATCAGTCCCGACAAGATCCAATGGCCCACGCCCATTTCGCTCTCATATCTCCCAATACCTCTTGCCGAGAGATCTCCACCGTCCATTCATTCAATTGGACGGCATTCACTCGTTCCACTCCTGCAAGCCACCCGCGCGTTAACTCATGATCACAGTGGTTTTCCTCCCATCACATCCGCCATGCATAGCCCGATGACTCGCATTGCTCGCTCGCATACCTTTACCGCTCACCCACCAAAAGCGGTGCGATAAATACAACTTAACGCTCACTCGCCCGTCCCTACTCATTATCTTCCGTGAATCTTATTCCCCTGATGGTCGTTGGATCTGTCCGCTGGAGATCTAACGGCTCACGTTTGTTCGCTCTTGTTTCCTCTTGATATCTCTCGCTGAGTCATATCTGTCATTCATCTACGCGATCCAACGACTGATATTTGTTCCTGTCACACTCATGCCTCTGCGATACCATCCGTGTCCATAGCCTGTCCTATGCGTCCGAAGGAAGAAGGTGGCTAGTGTTCAGCACTCTGCGTAGTTAATCTTCAACCACCGCATTCAATAAATAAGATGGCCGAGAAGGGAAAGGACTAGCCTCGAGTAGATAAACACATTTATTAGTTATGGAACTCCTTCCATATAACACTCCACCTACTCGAGAAGGACAACAGAGCACCAGAGAACGTCAAATTCATTCATTAAAGCAAGTAGATTGTAGCAGAGACTCCATCAGAGAGTTAAAGCGGTTGGTGGTCCATTATGACTCCTCCCCACTTAGAATAACAAAACATTTTGTAAAGAAACTCTATATATACCTAGAACACAGATGTAATCAAGGGGATGGGTTGATGGTTGTTGTTTTGATGTAAGGTTCAACTTCTGGAGACTGTAACTACTTTGATACTTGCAGCATCTGGTCTTCGTTTTCAGCTAATACAAGCTTCTTTTGCTGTTAATTGCTCACTTTCCACTTCTTCTCTGTTCTAGGCTGTGTCTGTTATGCAGTTTCATGTGCTCTTGTTATTTAGCATTCAAGGGGCTATCATCCCACCTCTATGTTAGAATCTTGTAGGTATCATTGAATGTGTTATGCAGGTTTCTATTTACTTAATTCCAGAGAGTTGTCATCCTGCCTATGCATTAGGAGATAGATTTGTAGATCTATTTACTGGTTGCAGCTGGCCATCACATGGTCTTGTGCATTTGCTGGTGTGGTCAGTATTCTCCATATTCACCTAATCCTCAATCTGTGAGTAATTGGTGGTCTAAAGCCTTGTAATCTGGTGGTTTTCACGCATGTCTAGAGTTAAGCATAGTAGAAGTGGTTATCTAGCTTGGATAAGCATCATTCCTTCCATTCATCCATTTCCCACTTTATGTTAAGTTTGTAATGTTCCCGAGCATCTCCGAGATACAACCTAGGAGAATTTCTTGTGGTGATAACATTAATTGGTGTCGTTACCAGGGAGAGGAGATTGAAGCTCAGCTTCCTTGGGAGATGACACAATTCTAGATTTTGATGATAGACAAAGTCTGGGCACATTTCTGGTTGTAATCATCTATCTGGCAACTCCACTGGAGGAAGACCAACCTTTGGTGAGTTCACATCACAGTCCTGGCTCAGTTTGGGAGGCATGCTCAGAGAAATCCTTAGAAATCACCAGTTGACCCAGTGCCTGATCCTGAGAAGATTTTTAAGCAAAAGAAAGCATCGTAGAAAGGAGCATCAGGATTAGGTAAGCCCAAGAAATCTTATGTATCTCTACTTCAGAGATTCATAAAGCTCATTGTTCATTTAGTTCCCCTTTGGATCTCTGTACAAAGAAAGCATCCCATACAGTCCATCATATTCCTTTGTCTCTGACATCCATTACATTGCTTCATACTACTCAGTCTACCAGTATCCTTTCACCTACCTTAGTCATGGTAGGCCAGCAAGCTCCCACAAACATAGAAAGAATCGTTGTTGCTAGGTATGGACCCTTGGTCTTGCTTGTTCCTTTAAATGCCATGCTTGCAAGGGATTATCAGAAATATATGCCTAAGTTTATTGGTACAAAGGGAGTATCAGCTGAAGAGCATCTAGAGTCCTTTTATAGCTATTCTGATAATCTAGATATTAATGAATATGATGCGTGGATGAGGGGTTTTGTCCAAAGCCTAGATGGAGAAGCTAGAAAATGGTTCAGAGAATTAACCCCTAGGTTTATCGCAGACCTTGAGGCCTTAGATGATGTGTTCCTAAAGCACTGGGGGGATAAGAAAGATCTGCTATACTACCATACTGAATTTGGGAACTTGCAGAGGGATAATGGTCAGTTGATGTCTGATTTCAACATCAGATTCAACCATATGTACAGCAGAATACGAGCTGAAGTGAAACCTACCCCTACTTCTGCTATGCTTACTTATGCCAATGCCTTCGATTCTTAGTTCTATCTGCTGTTAAGAGAAAGAAGATGTGCTTCTTTGGCTGATATGCAAGATGCAACCTTTGAAGTAGAATCAAACATCATAGCTGCAGAGAGGCTCGGAGGTAATGCTGATAGGAGAAGACAGGGAAGAGAGCTCTCATCATCCTCAGATCTTAAGATCGATAAAATGGCTAGGATGATAGAGTCATTAGCCTGTAAAGTTTCCAAATTAATGGTTAAGCAACATTTTGAGGAAGTAGGAGCTCCTTGTACCTTTGCTCTTCCAAAGCCAAATCTATATAGAGGAGCAAAGGAGCCACTGCATATTTTGCAAAGAAATAAAGATGTAAATGAAGACAGAAGGGTGAAAACCCTTTTTCAGAGTATAGTCATGGAGGAAGAGCAGTCTGAAGAAGAGGATGAGGTCCATGGTTTGGAAGATAAGGGTAGTGCCCCTTTCTTAACCAGAGCTGCCTATGAAAGGTCAGTATCCAAAGGCACTGCTCATGAGTTTGTTGTACCTGCAGAACAACAAGCTTATCAGTAGAAGCAGTCAGTAGTAGGTCCCACCATCCTCAAAGAGTTTGAGCCCAAATCCAGCCCAGCTTCCAATGACTATGCAAATTTACAAATTGAACAACCTGCGGTTATCCCCAGCCTAGTGATCAAAAAGGGAGAAGAAAGCTCCCCATCATCTTATGTTTCTCTGTTTGCTCAAGTGAAAATCCCTCATAGTTGCCTCCTAGACACTGAGGTAGGCCACAACTCGATGTCCAAGGCTGATACTGATAATCTCAATCTTGATGTTCTGAAGCCTGCCGAAGTGGCCTCCACACAACTTGGAAGGGCAGTGTGCCAGATCACAGAGGAAGAGGATGCACAGTTTTGGGATACTTCCTTGGATGTGGATTGTTCTAAGGAAGATGCAGGAGCAGATGAAGTCTTTGTGTCCCCCACACAAGAATACATCGGTTCACCATTTATATTAATTGTGCAGGCCACAGATGACACAAACAAGTACACAGTAGCCATTGTTATTCAGCAGGTGTACAAAGGCTCCCATGAAGAACATCCAAGGATGAGAGCATATAGAGAGGGGGTGAAATACAAACCATCTCTACCTGGAAAGGTCAAATGCCCTAAAATTTTTGAGGTAGATGATCAAATAAATCCAATTTTGCAGATCTTTGATGAACTGGCTGATAGGTCAGCCGAGAGGAGGGGAAACAATTTTGATGGTCCAGTAGATGGCCAGTTTTTCAAGATTTATGTTGTTTAAGGTTTTCGAGCCTTAATGATTGTAAGCATGTTCTTTTATAGGTTTTAATGTAGACTTAATTAGACTCCATGCCCAATGGAATACTAGACAAATGTTTTTTAAGCTTGTTTTGTATGAAGGCATTGGTCTGCAGTTCTTGAGACCTCACAGGGAGGATCTCATCCCCAGAAGGAGTCAATGTTAGCTCTGCTACATGCTGTTGATTTTCAAAGAGTGGAAGTAAGCTCGGTCCTTGGTTTCTTGCTCAGAAGAGGTCTGCATTGGTTATCGTCCTCCTTCTCCTTCACCTCGCTTACTCCCTTTCACCCCGCTGCCTCCATTTTTCCCCTTCACTCTACCTATATTCTCATACTCCTACGATCTTCATTTTACCTCTGTAACCTTGTATAAATCCATATTTATTCTGGCCCCCGAGCACTAAGTTTGAACCGTCATGTAACCGCGATCACATGACCATGTGTTTTTTGCCAGCCCTTTTCCATCACAACAATCATTCTCTCCTTCCCTTGACTTTCGTTGATGCAATCTAATCACTATCGCAAATCGCATCCATGTGTGCGTAAAGGCCCAAACCCCTTGACTTCTGCCGATGTGATATTAAAAGCATTTAATCCCTTTATTGGGTCCGTGTCCAGTCACTATCGCAAATCGCATGTGTATAAAGGCTACGCCCCTTGATTTCCGCCGATGCGATATTTCGATCATTGCTCTGCCATTCGATCAGTCCCAAAAAGATCCAATAGCCCACGCCCATTTCGCTCTCATATCTCCCGATACCTCCTGCTGAGAGGTCTCCGCTGTCCATTCATTCGATCGGACAACATTCGCTTGTTCCACTCCCGCAAGCCGCCCACACATTAACTCGTGATCACAGTGGTTTTCCTCCCATCACATCCGCCATGCATTGCCTGAAGACTCGCATCGCTCGCCCGCGTTCCTTTACCGCTCACCCACCAAAAGCGGTGCCATAAATACAGCGTACCGCCCACTCGCCCGTCCCCGCTCGCTATCTTCCATGCATCTTATTCCCCCAATGGCCGTCGGATCTGTCCACTGGAGATCTGACGGCTCACGTTTATTCGCTCCCGCTTCCTCTTGATATCTCCCGCCAAGTCATATCTGCCATTCATCTGTGCGATCCAATGGCTGATATTTGTTCTCGTCATTCATGCCTCCGCCATACCGCCCGTGTCCATATCATCTCCCGTGCATCCGAAGGAAGAAGGTGGCCAGTATTCAGCACTCTGCGCAGTTAATCTTCAACCACCGCATTCAATAAATAGGATGGCTGAGAAGGGAAAGGACCAACATCGAGCAGATAAACACATTTATCAGTTATGGAACTCCTTCCATATAACACTCCACCTACTCGAAAAGGACAACAGAGCACCAGAGAACGTCTAATTCATTCATTAAAGCAAGCATATTGTAGCAGAGACTCCATCAGAGAGTTAAAGTGGTTGGTGGTCCATTATGACCCATCCCCGCTTAGAATAGCAGAACATTTTGTAAATAAACTCTATGTATACCCAGAACACAGATGTAATCAGGGGATGGGTTGATGGTTGTTGTTGATGTAAGGTTCAACTTCTGGAGACTGTAACTACTTTGATACTTGTAGCGTCTGCTCTTCATTTTCAGTTAATACAAGCTTCTTTTGTTGTTAATTGCACACTTTCCACTTCTTCTCTATTCTAGGTTGTGCCTGTTATGCAGTTTCATGTGCTCTTGATATTTAGCATTCGAGGGGCTGTCATCCCACCTCTGTGTTAGAATCTTGTAGGTATCATTGAATGTGTTATGCAGGTTTTTGTTTACTTAATGCCAAAGAGCTGTCATCCTGTCTGTGCATTAGGAGATAGATTTGCAGACCTCTTTACTGGTTGCAACCGGCCATCACATGGTCTTGTGCATCTGCTGGTGTGGTCAGTATTCTCCATATTCACCTAATCCTCAAACTGTGAGTAATTGGTGGTCTAAATCCTTGTAGTCTGGGGGTGTTCACCCATGTCTGGAGTTAAGCATAATAGAAGTGGTTATCTGGCTTGGACAAGCATCATTCCTTCCATTCATCCATTTCCAACTTTATGTTGAGTTTGTAATGATCTCGAGTATCTCCGAGATACAACCTAGGAGAGTTTCTTGGGTTGATAACAGTACCATTGAAGCTTATCCTAGAAATTTATATTTAACCTTTTCTTAAAGTTACCTTCTCTATCTTTGCACAAGAAATTAAAGCTTTGCCACTAAATGGAACAATAAAACAATAACATAGGAAGCACTTCAATCATAATCACAAAGACAAATTTTCTATAGCACATAGACCGTGGGTTTCCCCTAATATCTTCTTTATTAAATGTTATCCTTCACCAATTTCTCTACCCATCTCAAAGATTACAATCTACATGAAAAGTAATTGTCTATGCGTCAATTTTATTCACTGATCCAATCAAAATAGTCAACATCGAAAAATATATTTCATGTTTATTAATATCTACATCTTGTTAAAAATTAGGTCTGTAATGACTTTCACAAGCATGCCTATTTTCATGCTACCCTTGAGAATAAAGATGCTCTCGTATGACTTCAAAAACTTGTGCCTTTATTTATTATGATGTCTTTACCTTTGTGAAGTCTAATGGGGATTATGGCTTCCAATTATTGCAATAAATGCACAAGTATTATCAATTCCACCATTCAATATGTAAATACTAAAATGTGAAGTGGATAGCGTTGTATGCTTCTTTAAGTTATAATGCATGGTGTTAAGGGTTAAAGACATTGTCTTAAAAAGCCTAGGCTTAGTATTGTTTTTTTATGTTTTTCAACTTGATAGCGCATGAACCTCACTGCAGTTACTGAGCATTGTGTTTTAATGGAAAGGCATGTAAAGACTCACTTGCAGTTCTTCCTATCATAGAAAATGCATATAAAAATAGTTTCCCAAGAATTGAAAGTGTCAAATTGAATTTGATGGACTTATGGTACTAAGTATAGAATGAGATTTTCATTTCATGAATGTTAAAAGTCTTTGAATTCTCTATAGAGGAAAGTGGTACATATCAAATATCATCGCTTGTGGGTTGTATTATATTACGAGGGATTGGGGGGGTGAAGGAAAGGGGTTTTGTTATGGTAAAATGGTGATAATTAATAATTAATATATATTGTTAAAAGTTATTGCAAGACGAGTAAGTAATGTAGTTAAGGTAGAAAAGATAAAATTGAACCTAGACTCTTTGTTGGATGGTTTAGCCTTTTAGGACCAACCCTTTGCAGACCTTGTTAGACTCACATATTCTGGATCACATTTTAGGAATAGTGCACATTTGCTTCTGGGTTTTGCAGAAAATTTGGTTGTTTCTTGTTTTGGAGAGGGTTTGGTGATTTATTAGTACATGCTAATTGTGCATGGAGAATTAGTTAATGGACAAATTACATGTATTCAAACTATAGATACTGTACTTTTAAGTTTCTTCTTTTCTTCTTGCACTAATATACATTTTAATTTACAAGCATTGTTCAATCAAAATAATCTAGCCTCCATTTTGTGCAAGTTTGATGGTTTGATATACGTGTTTCAAGTCCACAACCTATTGCTCATGCTTAGATACATGACACGTCAAAAAATTAGCAAGCTTCTCAGATCATAATGTTGAAATTACTAGTGAAATTATTTTGTGTTACTTCAAATTCTTTGATTTATTGTCATAGCATAATACAAACATCTGACCTATGTTATGACTCCAATTCATGGTGATGATGTGATAATCACACACATTATAGGAATTTAGTTTTTCGCTGAAGTAAATGTTTACTTGAGTCCTATGCCATTACCTTTTTACAAGGAGGCATCTACTAGGTGTGCAGTTCAATCATTCTCTGATCCTTTCCTATACAGGCCAGATGTAATTGGATAAGGACATTTTTTTCCATGAAATCTGTGGGATTTTCCAGATGAGTGATGAGGTTCTAGTACAAAAAAAATTGTTATGATTGACATCTAGAGATGTTGAGATGTTGTATCTGTTGGATCAGTTTACAAGCATCTTTATCAACTGACAAAAAATGAGGATCCATATTCTTTTAAATTACTTAACCAACTTCAAATATCTCATGTTGCATAAAGATACATAGTTAAATCATCTGACTGATAACAAGATATATAGTAAATTGATTGAAAAAACATAAAAATCACTCTTCACTACTTCACAAGGACAATATGATTGGTTGGTCATGTCTTTCAGCTTTTGCGATCAACTAGCTTATTTTTAAAGATGGATGGATTACATTTTCAATCCATATTACAATTTTATTATGGTATATATTGATATACTTTTGATTTAATGAATATCGATCCATAAACATCATTTCAAAAAAAAAAAAATAGATTAATAAAAAAACATTACATCTTTCTCAAAAAAATAAAAGGTTGCTAATGGAATACAAGTTGAATTTATAGGCTTCGGTATTAAGAAATGGCAAAGTCAATGATCAAAAACATATTATAAAAACTATTTTAAAGTTTCCAGATAGATCAGATCGTTGAAACAATACAATCCTAGTCAAAACAGGGGAGGGAAACAAAGAGTGCACCAACTGGACCACACGGGAAATGGAAATGAAGGTCGACATAGGTGGGATGTGGGTGGTTGAATGTGTTGATGTGTATGTGAAAATTTCGCTAGAGTACAAACTTGATAATCTCATTTGGATATTTTTAGAAAGGACTTTTTTAAGTAGGCCGTCATTATATTCATTATAATAGCAATACTTTGTCCCTTTAAAGTTGTATTTTCCTTATCATGGAAACTAAAATACTATTTTTTAATAAAGTTGTTTTTCTAATTATGGAAACTAAAATACAATATTTTTTTTCAATTTCACATTCCTATAGAATTTTATGGCATCTCTTTGCACCTTTTGGGGAAATTGCTAGTTTTAATCCTCTAGAATGTTGTTGTAAAATCATATGTATCTATCTTCACATATGTGAGTGGCGAGCTATGGTGTGGATCCCTCTGTCTTGACATTGTAGTGTCGAAGAAATGATCAACTTTTTAAGACTATGTTTTCATGTCAACAATATTTTTTTGTCTTGTTTATCTAGATGCAAGGATATAGACAATCCCTTTTAACCAGAGAGAATGAGTCGCAATGAACATATAAGTATGAAAAACACCATGTTAATACAAGCTGTATTTAATGGAAAATAATGTGGATAAATACAAGGGGTATTTAATTTTATTAATATATATTTTGGAATGATAAATAATTGGGGTTGATGATAATATTCCCCAAGGGTTGAATATTGGTATTTTTTGGGATAATAAATATTTTAGGTTAGGGATACTAATTCCTATGAGCTTGCTCTTGGTCAAACCATCCACCTAATGTATATGGTCAATGGGGATATCCTATGGTCAAGGAAATTTTTAGGGGCTAATATTCATGGGTGGGCTAATTTTCCATGTTTTTTCAAAAAAAAGATTCACCAATTTCCATTTTTTCTAAAATCGCCAAAATTTTATATCGATTAATATAAAAATCATTGGAAATCTAACTATTTCTATAAAAATATCACAATTTTTTTTACAATTTACATATTAGGGACTAGTAAGATCGTAGGGGCTTCACTGGGGGACCAATATAATACCACGTGGGTTCATATTGGGGGATATACATTGAGGAAAAATTGACTTAATATATTGGGGGATATATAGGGGGTAAAGGATTTTTATATTGATGGGTATAAAAAATGGAGATCAAAGTTAATGAAAAAATATAAAGGGGTATAAAAAATGTTAATGAAAAAATGGATACCTACAATATCTAGTGAAAGTAGGGGTTTTTTAAATTGGGGAGATGTATTGGGTTCATATTGGTAGGGGGTTAAATAATGTGATTTTTAGAAGTATTTTCCAATATGTAGTCAAATTAGGTGTATTTTTTAGTATGCCATGAGTGAAGCCCTTGTGATTAAGATTCACCAAGGTTTCTAAACTTTAAGATAAAATTTCATCCTTAAAATTTTCCTTGCATGTGTTCAAAGGGAAGACCATATGGAATAAGTTCAAATCATGTCAATCCCATGGAGTCACCACCCACTTTTGTGATGGACTATTGAACAAACTTCTATTTGTATCTTTTGGGGAAGGAGGTGTTGACTCATGAATGACTCACCTTGCAAAAATTATGCAATCCAATGCAACCCAATTCTCTTTCAAAAAAATTAATATAATATGTTATCTCAAAATCAGTCCCTGATAGGCTGTTGATCAGGTAGACCTTGAGTAACTGTTTCAAACCTACCTTAGGCTGAGGCTTAGCCTCCTCAACCTAAGAAGGCTCTCTCACAAGATTAAAGATTTTGATTATGAGTAAGATGGCTAACTCTATGAAATAGAATGAAGGAATATAAGTGGTGGAAACACAATTAGAAATTATCCATTGGGCTTATGGAGTCAAAATTGTTTTAGTATAATAATGATATCAACCTTACATAGAAGTCAGGGCATCTAGAATTCAACACATTTAGAACACACCAAAAACATATAGGACCACACAGTTTATAAATGTATGAAGGAAATTAGAGCACAATCATTGATTTTTAAGTAATCACACATTCATACCACTGCAAATACTGAGAAGAGGACAATACAATACGTTCTGAACATTGAATTCCTTCTAATTCCTGAGAAGCAAAGCCAATACTGTATTACTAAAACAAAGTCTTACATAAAGCACAATATTCAAGTTTCTCTGAAATTTTCCAACCCCTTGTACATCAGATGTTCTGCTATATATAGAGCTCTTTTTATAACTGAGATTCCTCTTCCAGCATGAGGGGAGCTCGAATTCTTCCTATCATGACACCTATTCACACTTTAAACTAACTATTAAATGCAATTAACTGCTAACTAGAAGTTCTAGAGACCTAAGAAAATTAGGAGTATAACTCCACATCATGTTGGTAATCGCATTTATTACAATCAAAACTCGTTCCCTGACAGATGGTCTCCTTCAGTTTAGCTTTGGTGGATGTTTGAAACTCCTTGCTAGCCCTTAATGTCTCATCTCTTTACTGCTCCTGGAAAGTAGGAAACTGCCCCTGTTTTTCTGCTTCTAGTCTCCTCAAGGATATTCGAAATCAATTATCCCTGCTATCCTTCTTTGATTACACAAAAATGTATTGGAATACCATGTTCTTCATGTACTATAGACCTTTCCCACATACATGTGTGAATACAAAACCTCTTCAACGCTGTTTTGAAATATTATGAACAATACTAGTTGTGATCATTTTTATAACAAATAGCTTAGAGTTCATATATATCTTTCCTCCGCTTGTTTTACCCTTGCTGGATGCTTGCACTTTGTAAATGATCCTTTTCTGAAATTCCCTTTCAAAAATATTTCCCCTTGGTCACTCAAAATTGGTTGACCGAGCTATAATATGCAGCTACAGCAGTTTCGTAGCTCGCTGCAAAACTACTGTGTAATCACAAAAACACAGTTTTAATGCCAAAATTTGACTGTCTTGAGCTTTCTTTTCTTGAATTGTCTTTTTCATCTGTCCTAAAACTGTTCAAAACTGAATGCAGAGCTACCATTCTTCAAGGAAAACCTCAAAAAGGTAAATTATCACAATTTAGGACTTAGCCTTACTTGCTGTGTGATTTTTCTTGGCTAAGGAAGTCCTTCTCGCTGGCTTAGTTGTGTCTTCAAATCATCGATTTGCCTCTTCATCATTCTGATCCCAACTCTCAGTCTTGTATTAATTTTTCTGATGTATTTTGCTTCCTTTATTGCAGGGACTGACCAAGTGTAGTATTATGCATGACAGTCTACCACCTCGGGTATTGAAATTGTTTTGTCTTCCCACAGAGCCTCCATTTTGTTAAAATGAGCTTCCTTAATTGTGTGTTTCCTTGAGGATTTCTTCATTTTGGAAATTTCAAGATTTGCTAATTCCAATTTCTTTTTTAACTCTTGAACACCACATTCCTCTTGAGAGACAGCTGCTTTACCTTTATCATTTTTATGCATCTGAGATGATGTTTCAGATGAAATCATGAGTCCGTCATGAGATTTTGCTATCTCCTCTATTTCACTTGCTTCTGGTAGCATCTCTTGTACCTGCTTTGAACGCCTCGTCACAGGTCTTCTTGGCTTAAAGACAAATTTAGCAACCTGATCATCAAATTTGAGCTTTTTCGAGGCTTTGATCTTTTTGTTTTTGTCTTAACCTGATTCTTTCAAATATGTTCGAACCAGGGGAGATTATTCAATATCAATAGCTTGCAGCAAGTCATTCAGACTTCCCTTTGAAACCGAGCTTTCCTCAGTAACCAAGATCTTGCCTTTTTCTTTAGCTAATTGGCTCCTGGTTATTCTTCTCTGGACTACTTCCCCTGTAGATGGTTCATGTACACCCTCTTTGATCTAAGTTTTCTCTTTCTTAGACAGTTGGGGCGTGTCCTGAATTACCAGTGGTCTAGTGGGCTCCTTTACTTGTTTCCTAGCCTTTAATTTTACAAATCTCCTGGATCTTGCTTCTTCGCAATGATCAGCTGCTGGTGGAGGATTTTTCGTAGCCTGAGGACTGAGACTAGTCTCATTCTTGAAGCCAGACATGAACATGAATGTGGACCAGTCCCTGTCTACTCTCTGGAGCTCATGCAAAATGATCAACTTGATTAAGCTGTGATAAAACAATGAGGTCTCACAGGCTTCCTTCTTTAACTAAACCTTGTCACACATTTTGCCTAGGCTATGAAACAAGTAGAAAGGAAAATCAAGTGATATCTTCTTAGTAAAATGAAGCAGAAGTTTGAAGTGATAAGAATACACCTTATGATACCTCCCTTCGCAGGTGAAGTACCTCTGTATGCAGGTAAGTAGATTAGCATATGAATCTTTGACAAAACTCTTGGGCATTGATTTGTTCAAGTTTGAATCAATGAACTCTGGCTTTAGATATTCCTTACATGGAGTCATATCAAGTTTGAAATTTTTAAACCATCTTTCCTGTCCCCTTGGGATTTCAATGACTGCAGATATAACCTCTGGAGAGATGGGTAATTCAAGCACCCCAACTTTCGAATTCAATCCTGTGAAATTCAAAGCAAATTCCCTGGTGACTTGCATATGACTTCCTTGAAGTTTCTCGCAAAATCTCCAACAGCCAACCTACTTGAATGCGTGTTCAACTTCATTTTTCTTTAGAATAATATCTAAGCCTTCAAGCTCATTCCTCAAACACCTGCCTGACCTATTCTCCTTTATTTTTGTAGACCCCTCCATGGAATTCCAGCAGAATGAAAGTTTGAAAGATTGGCACTGTTTCAATTTTCGATCACTACCTCCCTTGAAAGCTGCCTCGCTTGAAAACTGCCTCGCTTGGTCTTCAAGGAATTCAAATTGAACGCTTGACAATTTGTTCCTCACGCATTAACTTAAACACCAATCATGACTGTGAATACTTGGCTCTTCTTGAAACTTGCAACCTGAACGTACCAAGGTACCTAACAACTCTAATGATGAGGATAAGTGGTTGGACATGATAGGCAAAGTGTATAATCTGACAACTGATGATGTAAACATAACGGATTTTAATAGATATGAAAACTGAGTAAGATTTGCTATGGATCCGCACGAATCCCTGACTTCGTAGCACAGCCAGTGTAAATTATGGGTTTTGCGCTACGAAAACACCTAGACTGGGTTTTGCGCTACGAAAACACCTAGACAGTTTTGTAGCACATAAGGACCTTAAGATAAATTTGATACATGAAACCTATGTGACTTGTGGAACCAATGATGAAAGCGAACGAAGTGTTTGACCTTTAACCATATCACCAAGACTCTTAGGACTTAGATACTAAAGAAAACATGAAAGAAAACTAAACCCGGACTAACACCAAACCTTTACAATCAAACTGATGTGAACAATTTAGAAATTTTTTCTTAGGTGATAACATAATAAATCAAAGAAACTGTCGAGTAGTTGGGGTCCCAAATGCAAATAGGAGATTCTTCTCTCAGATTCGTTTAAATGTTCATGAATTTATCATTATTATGGTTCTTAATATGTGTTGTGATTCATGGCATTTATGACAACAAATTGGCAAAGAAACTCAAATTTGATGTGTTGGCTTCATGGTTAACTTTATCTAAAAGAATAGTTCTACTAATGCATGGAAAATAATCATCTCACCCCTTTGGTCTAATTATCCATGGACATAGGTATTTTATTTTTGATATCATTGGTACATAAAAAAATTCTTCATGGCAGACCTCATTTCTTTGAAAGCACATGTTCTGAAGCATGATAATTGAGTTATTTTTTTATGACGTTTGTGAAGCACTTTTCTTTTTATTACATATTGGGCCTATATTTTGAGGCTATTGATTATGTGTTATGAATTTTCCCCCTATCTATATCAAAGAGACATAACAATAATATCATAGGGATTGTCACATGAATATAATTTGGGTGGGGCATATAATTGGGCACTATAGCATTTGTGGATGGGAATACAATACAATTGGTGATATATGATTAAACTTGGCTATGTCATTAATGGGAGAGAATTAACTATTTATTGAGATAAAATTTAAACACAACAAAAATAATAAAGAATAAACACAATGGACACATGTTTACCCTAGGAAAATGCCAACTCCGAGGAAAACACCAGCCTAATAGAATTCCATTAGCCCTTGGCCAAAATATTAGCCGAGCCAGCCAAGTGAACCTTCACTGCTCATTCCCTGACCCCATTACAATGAAGTATTCCAAGCCTTTAAAAGGCTCTATTACATGTAATCTCATGGGCAAAAAACCATGGTTACACTAAACAACATGCCCAAAATCACTACCATTTGACCTAATCAACTTTGAATCTTACCTGGAGTCAAGTTTACCTAACATTCCCCCTTTAAAAATTGACTTGGGGTTTCCATTGACCAAATACATCCAAACCAACCAAGTGAGTCAAATCCTTTCACTCTATCCCTTACCCCCCTCAAACTTTATACCTGAGGTATCTATTAACCTGACCCCCCCCCTGTCACCTAGATCTAACCCAAACTTTACTAGCTATTACCTAAGGGTATGCATACCTTACTAGATATTACAGTAGTATACCCATTTGCATGCAATAGTTGATTTCATTATAACATTTTTTTTTTAGTTTAGTTTACTATTGTTGTTATCCTAGGACTTAACCACCATCCTTTCACTTGGTGCTTTCCTCTAAATTTAATCCATGTGAAACTAATCCTACCTTGGTCATCTCTAAAGTGAATTCTTGCTTTGTTGCAACCACTTATGGAGTCTTATGTCCCACATTTATCCCCTGCAATTCTAGGCCACTCTCGACCATTAGTCCAAGGCCTATCAAAGCGCCTCCACCACTACCCCATAATCTTAATGTCAACTAGTTCTTCCCTTCTCTTAAAACACTCTGCATCCCTTGTGAAAACCACACAACCACCACATACACAAGAAACTCATTTGGTTTGTCATAAGGCTGAGGATCCCCATTCAAAATCCACAAGTGTCATTCTCCATGTGAATATATTTTCCACTGTTCCTACACCCTCGAAGTGCATATCATCCCACGCTTGCAATCAAACTAGTGGGAATTATGCTTGAGGGAAACTACATGCTTTTGTCACTTTGAGTGGGGTCTCACCCATTAGGAAACTATCCCTCGATGCTTTGGATACCATAGCTCAATCCACGTGGTTGGGATCCAAATCGCCACAACACTGTTCAATGCCTCACGAGGTTTGTAACCTTTTCAAACTACAGGAGAAAACCATCGATATTCACTTCAAAATCTCAAATCCTCTTATGGTGTCAACATTGTGTATGCCTATCATAGATCCTTTCATAGTGGTAACCATGATTTTATTCCAATATAGCCTGCTAGCACAACCTCCATGCTACCTATCTTTAATATAACTTGATCTCTCACATAACTCTTGGTCCCTTTAACGAACTTTTGTGCCTCTTGCGCCCACCTCATCTAATCCTACGCAACTTGGATTCATGCCCACACATTTTTCTTCTACACCCGTACATGTGCCTCTGCCTACATTGCTTTCTCCAAAGAATACTTGCACATAAGTCTAGGAGTGGAAAACATAGGTTGGCATAACCTACTTCCAACCTATGAATGACTTCACATGATGAGCATGTCGATTTTCCTGAGTCCAAATATTCCTCTAAATCTAGGCACTAAGGGAAATGCTTTTGTAGGATCCTCCGAGTTATGCATTATAGGTTCCTTCAATAGTTTAAGAAATATGGTCTTCATGAGATCATGGGAAGGGAACTCAGTCTTTGTAGATAAGGATTTTTCGCTTCATCGTCCATGGACCCCAGGTCATACAACATGTAAACTTGGTTTTCTCTTTACCGTGATCCATAACCACTATTAAATGGGTCATACCAAATCTAAACTTGGTCACCCTCTTTACTGTGATCCACAACCACCATTTTCAATAGAAATCTCATGAGCAATAATAGCTCACAACCACGATACTTTCACTTAGATCAGATATGCAAACAAGCTCTACATTGATCTTTGTATCCACCACGAAAATTAAATCCTTGGCAACAAAATAAAGCCAAAATACATCCATCTTTGACTCTAATGCCACACGTTAGAAATTTACCATAAATATTTACCACTAGAGAATTAATACAACAACAACATAAGAATAAACTATAAACATTGACACAATTTTATCTTGGGAAAACCCCAATTTTGGGGAAAAGTCATCTTAATGAAATTTCAGTAAATATTTTGGCCAAAACCTTGGCCAAGCTGGCTAGTGAGCATTCACTGATCACTTCCTTGGGCTACTTAAAATGAAGTCTTCCAAACCTTTTAAAAGCTCCATTACATGCAATCTGATGAGTAGAAAACCATGGGTATGCTAAAAATCTTTGAGTCTTACCTTCAAGTCAAGTTTACCTAATAGACATAACAAAAATATCATAGGAATCGTCACATGAATATAATTTGGGTGGGGCATATGATTTGGGAACTATACCATTTATCGATGGAGATACGATATGATTGGTAGCATATGATTTAACTTGGCTATTTCATGTAAGGTACATTTTGATAGCTAGATGGTTCACAAAGAAGAAAAGGGATATACATAGTTCATTGGTAAATAATTTTATTGTTATAGTTGTGGATGTTTCAATATGCCTGATGAGGTGCATCCTAAAGCATACTTTGGGATGCATGATTTATGTATGGCAAGCCTTGGAGGTAAGTCGTCAACCCACCTCCTCATTCTTTTGACACTATGATTGAAGCTTTGTCCTTGTGTTTTAATCGAACCCTAGGTTATCAAGGAAAAATGTGAGGAATTACAATTGAAAATTGCACTATAATTGTCTTGGGTTATTGGAAAACAGTCTAAGAGCTCCATTGCCTAGGTATGCACAATTTCAACTCCTTAGAAGAGAAATTTCACTTGAAAGCTATCTCGTTGAGTAGCATATATGTTATGGCTCTATCTGTGTGAAATTTTTGGGTTAATCCTCTCCATTTCTTATTTATATTCCATTTCACCTCTTTGTGTTTTGTTTTGACATTGTTATGCTTATAATTTCCATGCATGCAAAATGTTTCATGAGTTCTCTACATGGTAGTGTTTCATGGTTTCTCTATGTTTGAAATATAGTTGGCACAACCTACATAATATAAGTATATACACATCACCATGCTTTTACCTGTGTTCAACCATTTTGAAAGGAGAAGCATGCACTTCAAAACCTACTGCATGTTATGAATTAGTGCCATAGTATAGCATCAAAATTTTAAGTGATTTTCCAAGACAAATATGATTGGATGAAAGGAGTGAACATGGGCATATCATAATCATATGAAATATGAGAAAGATGAATTACACCTCAATTCTTTCCCTTTGGTGTACCCACGAGGTATTCACTAGGGGAGAAATACCATACATTCATACTAGGAGATATATATTGAAGAAAATTTGACATAATATATTGAGCATATAATAGGTTTTTATATTGGAAGGTATAAAAAATGAAGCTCAACGTTAATGAAAAAATATAAAGGGTATAAAAAATGTTAATGAAAAAATGGATACATACAATATCTAGTGATAGTAAGGGTTTTTTAAATTTGGAAAGTGTATTGGGTTCGTATTGGTAGAGGGTTAAATAATGTGATTTTTAGAGGTATTTTCCAATATGTAGTCAAAATAAGGGTATTGTTAAGTATGCAATGAACTTGCGTGATATGTCTGAATTTCATTGACTGAAGCCCCTATGGGAGCACCCCTTCATTGTATTTCCAAGTTGATTGTTCTCACCTATTTTGGAGGTAGAGACTACCCATCTCCTACTTAATAATCTCCTATGGTACAACTGCACTTAAGGAAATTACTAGTTGGTTAAGTAAGCACCCCAACCCTTCGCCCCTATGCATGTACCTTTATGCCTTTGAGTACAAATGTAGTATGTGATCCATTCTTTTGTTCAATGGCCAGCTACCTCTGCAATGCATAAAAATGCCAATGCTAATACCTATCCTTATAGCAACGCACCAATGTCTCTCAGTTGTTCACCTTGGTCGAGATTATTGTTGTATATACAAGAGACAATTTTTAATACAAAACCTTTGGGTTGATAATATCATTTCTTCACACTGATATTGATACCACAATCAATCCATTACAAAAAAACTGCAATGGTAGGCTTATAATTCTTATGTTATAGTAATCCATGATTATACTCTTATCTTCACCTACTCATTATGAATGTATTGTGATTGAGCTCTTTCATGAGCTAAGTGCCATTTTTCTATTAGCAAATTAGACATCCTCATTATGGTTCCATGTGGCTAAATTAATGGTTTCCTCAAAGTTGTTTGTGAGGTATTAAAACCACCCTTGGCTCCCATAACCATGCATATGATTTCTCTCTCTACAAGTAATGAGATTCTTTCTTATTCCTGCCATATCATAGCATGGGGAGTTTCAAGGCTGTCTTGAACAAAAAGTTTAACTTGTCTAAAGCAATGGACCCAATCATTCATTATAACTAGACTACATTTTGAAACATACACTAGAAGGAATTTCGATATATTTGCACTCTCCATCTTATAGACATCTAAATCTTGTTATTCCCTGTCGGTTTTCATTGCTTCATGTGATCCCCAAAACCTCTTTGTTGGCCTCTAATAGTATGTGGGTAGTAATATAAAAAACAAACAATCTTATTCTTAGAGTTCAAAAGCATAAGATGATTTTGATGTGGGTTTCTTCCTAATTTGTACTACCCAGGCACCCTTCAGTGGTTTAGAGAAGATCAACAAGATGTTAATATGCATATTTTTGCAACTATAATAAACATCGTATAAATTGGTATTCCTCATGATAAGCAACAACTAATGTTCAATCGATTTTGATAAACGCGCATGATTAAACCTTCTATGTCACAAGCTTTCTTCCCTTCTCTAATCTCTTCATCAATCATATGTTGTTTCAAGTGCCTAAACTATTACATTAGGCAAGATTTATGCAAATGACTATTTGATTTGTTTTATTTATCATGTGATTGAGATATATGATGTCATGACAAAATATTTTTACTTTTCCATAGATGATTTTATTTAGCATGGATCCTAGAGGGAATATGAGGGTATAGAGAAGGATATAAAATGTATCATGCATGAAAACAAAAATAAAAGAATAATAATTTTCGTTCATTTTAATGTTGATTATATGAATTCAATTAGTTTACTCAAACATGACCTCTATATCTACGAGGACCTCTCCCTACTCCTCATATGTGACATAACTCTCCTCAACCACACCCTAACATTATGGAAATTCCTGAGCCACATCCATCACCACATCAACAACCTCAGTGAACATGGATGGGAAACAAACCATGTTAGTCCAGCCTCGGGAATTTCCCATTGACCATTCACTTCTCGACATGATATTCCATCATCCATGTTGTTTTCCTCTAAATTTCATTAACATTGTCTCATATTCAACATTTATATGGACAATAGCCTCTGATTTCCTACACACAAACATGAAAGGGAAAACAACCCATAATTTCCTCACTTGTTGTCTCTTCCACTCAAGCTACTTTAGCTCATTCACATACCAGTGCATCTATGACTGAAAATGAGCGAGGAAGATAGATTTCCTTCCTAGATATGCATCCCGAGATATGTGAAGAAATGAAAAGTGAAGAAAAACTAGAGGGTACTATTTTATATATGTTTCTAGAATTGTTTTCACTATGACATTTACTTGACTCTATGGTTTCCTACTCTTCAGATTTTGGACATGTTTTATGATGATGGTATCCTCCTTTTGGTTATATTGATATCTTTGGGTATAACAAAGACACAAGGTTTTTGATATATATTCCATTTTCCAATTGCTCATAAATTCTCATATGATGTTTTATGATGGTGGTATATATTAATTGATAATGCATTAATGTGATGTGTTAGTAATGATGTGATATTATTAAAAGTTTTTACCATGCTGCCATTTATTTTTCATTTTTTTAAGGTGGACACAAGGTGGAATTTTAAATGATATTTGAAAATGGAAATAAGCCTAGTGGGACCTCACCTACTTAAGAATAAATAAAATTAATTATAAAAATTTCTTCAAAAGGTCCTCTTCTCCTTTTAAAACAAATGTGAAATAAGAGGAAAGCAATTATATTTCTAATTGATTGAAGCATAATACAAAAAGGAGTAAGAGGCCATTGAGAAACGAGAGGCATGTTATATTTTTGAGAAGTTGTCATTTGTCTAATCATACAGTTAATTTTATGAGCAATGAGTCTAATTGTTTTCTTCATAGTAGATATTTCTTGAGAAGTGATAAGGATGGAGTGATTTCATCATTTTGTTGTTTATACCTAAAAGGTTGTTCTAGTTCTCTTACAATTTCTTATCATTTTTAGAAGATTTGAATTATTTTAGTGCTAACTAGTGCACTTTTTTAGAGGTTTTGACTAAGATGACCTTATCAAAAGGGTCAATACCAGAAATTTCGTATATTATTATTTCTTGAATGGCACTCAGTTTCCTTTGTATGGATATTTAACATCTTTGGCTGCTCAAGTCATTCTTTGGTCCAAGATTTCAAAAAAATTTGAAAAGGCAGTTGGTTGTGTACTTAGATTTTGGTTGAATAAAATCAATTTCTTGGCTCTTATTTATTTGACACATATCTCTTGAGTCTTTCTAATTATTATTTTAGAAGCTAAGTAAATATGCAGCATGTGCTACCTGTTCTTTGGTTGTCACATGGCATAACTTTTAATGCATAAACAATCTTTTGGCCATTGGTGTAAAATTTTTAATTTACCTATAATTTCTTTTATTTTGTTTTATATATGATACGTTTTATTTATCTTTTGCAACAATAAAGTATTCTTTCGTCAATTGTATCTACGATTTGTCTTCTGGTTATTCCTTTTTGTAAATTGGCAATATATTTTAGTATAATTTAGACAAGGGCTTTAAGCAATTGGGCTCATGTCCCACTATCTCACTTATCCTTATGAGATTTAAAAGTGTTGTAATAGGAACTTCACCTTCAACAAGGGGGATCTCAAGAGGTTGATTTTAAAATTATATGGAACCACACATTTTTAATTAGTTACAAAATTTTGCAACAAAATCATGAAATTTCCACAAGGGACAACAAATAATTATATGAGTTATTTTTTCCTAAAGGAAAACCTTACCAAGAAACCCCAGAGCACTTTCCATGTTTCATGAATATGCACTACAACCCCACCAATGTTGACTATGGTTCTTAACCCAAGAAGGGCATCAAGTGTAGTACAAAATAAAGGAAATAAACTTAGGAGATCAACCCAAAGATCTCTCGTATTAAGCTCGAATCACTCAATCGTTGAAATTAGTATAATTATAATTGATTTACCAAGAGAAAACTAGAGAAATAAGAGTAGGATGTGGAAAATTTTACAAGTGTTATTTTTATAAATCAATGTATCCACACATTTTAAACATCTTTTAATAAGTATACCCAAGTGAATAAGAGTGTGTTTTTCCTCGTACCCCCTTAAACCTAAAAAATTGTCACTTAAGGATCAAAATGGGGTCCAAATGTTTAAGGATTCCAAATTGCCAAATTTAAGATTAGTCTTGAAATGGTTTCTTGAAGGCTATAACTCTTATTTTCTACTTCATATAAATCCAAGAATGAATTAAATATATAGTGATACTTTTTGGATTACATTGTGTAAATTTATGGATCAAAATGGGGTCCAAATGTTTAAGGATTCCAAATTGCCAAATTTAAGATTAGTCTTGAAATGGTTTCTTGAAGGCTATAACTCTTATTTTCTACTTCATATAAATCCAAGAATGAATTAAATATATAGTGATACTTTTTGGATTACATTGTGTAAATTTATTGAGAGAAAAATAAGGCAGCGATATTTATTTCAAAATGCTTCACATGGAAATGAATTTACTTGGCACAGAGGTGCTCTAATATTTATCAACCTTCATCTGCATAATCATATGCAATTTTTAAAGGTTTATCTAAAGTTGGTGCATCTTCATCATCAACTTGAGTTTTGGGGTCATGCGCCCTTCTCAATAAGTCAAGAGCATTGATCATCCAATCACCTATTCACACAATCCAATGTAGAAGGCTTGAAGGTCACCCTCAACATCGATCTACTCAATTTGTGGATGAACATAGGGGGGATGTTGCAAATAGCTTTCGCCTCCTTGGTTAAACAATGATAAATTTCCCTACCTTTAACTTCTTATTTTGAAGGTAAACAACCATTCTATGCTAATAATAATAATAAGTATTGGATGGGATCCAATCTTCCCTATCAACAACTAGTTATTTTATGGTTGATTGCAAGCCATAATGATAGTGACTATCTACCCCTCCCACCCCACATGGGAATGATGCATTCTTCTACTTGATATTATCTTAATGATGGCTAGATGATATTCGTTAGTTTATTATTATTATTATTAGGATTTTCTAATTAAGTGGTCTCTAAGATATGGACTACATTATTTTACTATCTCTCGTAGTAGTGAGATGATATATATCTTACTTAACCCTAGTAATGTAGACTCTCTCTCATCATGGGTGTTTCTTTTAAGGACACACTTTTTTTGATATAGTAGTTAATTATTATAATATTATAATAAGTTGTGATGTTCAAATGAAAAAATAATATTAGTAATAATAGGAATTGGGTCCAAGAATAACCTCCAAAATAGGTTTGTGTAATGCTTTTCTAGCAAATGCTTTGATATAGAGGTTTACAAAAGTTCTAATTTAACATAGTCAATCCTAATATCCCAACTAATAACTAAAACAAAAATTACACAAAGCTCAAAATTTGATCAAAGAAAACATTAGGGGCTAAAATTTACAAGGCTAATTTTCTGTGTTTTTTACCAAAAAAAATTTGCTATATTAATGATTTTCCAAATTATATATGATAATGAAAATTTTACTCTATAAATTGCCAAAAATTTCTAGAGACTATGTAAAATCCTTAGAAATGTGGAATATTTTTACAAAAATATCTCCAAACATTTTCCAATTGCCATTTAAGAATTAATAAGAATTTCCAAGTTTTCTACACTTTATGATATGGTATGGATCCTATAAATGTATTTATTAACAGTAACAGTCAATGATACCATGATGTGGAATCTTCCTTCCTCCTAGTTTACATGGAAAGCATCCTTGCTTTCCTCCTAGTTTACAAAAGTTAATACTAGTCTAGATAATGACAACCAATAAGAGCATGGTGGGCCATGTGGAAACGAGTGCATGCTTCCAGATTTGCAACTACTAAGTGTGGATAACCAAGAGGAGAAAAGGAACTAGAATGTGCATCCGACTAGGGATTTAGTTGTTCCTTACCTTCCTGTTTAGGAAATGTAATATGGTTGACTTGATGATTCCTTTAGTGGTATGTCAGACATGTAGATATGAGCCATTCTTTTGCATCTTGAACTATTGAGGGAAATACACTAAGAAGCCAAAGAGTATATACTATGATTTCAAGAAAGAGACATCCACCAATGTAGCATGTACCCACACATGAAGCAACGAACAAGGGTCCAAAACTTCATGTCGGCAAGAATAGATCATTTCCTTTAGTCATGTTGCATATTATAGGGGCATTAAAAGTGACCTAGCCATGGAGCCTATCTAGAGAAATAAATGCTCACATGTGCATCCAAAATTTTAACAATGGAGTGGCTAAGATAAGTATAAATAATTGGATATCATCTTGTCTCTATGTTAGAATAGTTGACTATATAATATCAACTCCTATATGGTAGTCCAATATTCTAATGAAAATTAGAGTTACATCTAGTTGAAAAAAATGTCCAAGCATCATTACGACACATACTACACACTCTTCCTAGCTAGATAGTCCTCTACAGAATATGGAAACGGAACATATTTGGCTAAAGAGGAAATGGAACATATGTGTATAAGTTAAATGGTTAGAAGTTGAGATATTGTAGTGATTACACTTATTATAGTTGTACCATTATTATGCCCATACTAATTAGGAGTTAATACTAGAGGTGCATAGGTTATTCCTAGGTCCACCACTTGATGTGCAAGGTTAAGAATATAATGAGTATTTTGGTCACCACCCTGTGGATTAGATTGAGTTTCCATTATAATTGGTACAAGACATATATGTTCCTATTGTGAATAATATATTGCAACCTCTAGATGTAAATCCTCTCAAGGGGAGCACTAAAGGAACCAAACAAGGATTATGGTATAGAATAATGAAGTACTGCCAAAGGGACCAAATTGATCCACATATGTATTAGCAAACTAGTGATAAAAAGGACCATCAAGAAAGGATCAATCAACGTGAACTTGACACTCAAGAAAACCTATGACATCATTTTTCTCCATCAAATTAAATGATTATAAGGCAACATTGAACCTAAAGAGTCTCACTGTATTGTGCATCAATCACACCATGCATGTAGATTGAAGAGAGTAGTAGTGTAAGATAACTTTGGAAATCAATGGGAAAATGTGGAGAACCACAAACTTGTCCAAGGCCTACTAGCTATGAGTAGGGACCAATTCCTGTCACAAACAAAATAACATTCTGCAAAAGTAGAGATGAAATAGTTATTTCTCTAAGTATCATATTGTTAGCAGGCTCCAATATGAGGATAATCAAAATGATCCCATTATGTCTTAGATAAAAGTGTTATGTAATGTCACTAGAATGAGCTTATATTTATGTGGTAGAGGAAGAGTCATTGAAGCTCATCATGCAGCTAAGCATGCCATTATATATCATTGCAACAATGTTGGGATTTAACATTGTACAAAGGGAATCCAATGTCTTTTAGTGTATGGAATCATCTAGAATTAGGATGCAAGTGATCATTTCCTATTGAATCATGAGTTGTAGCAAAGCAAATGTGGATCTAAATGGCATGAACATGCATGAACAAGTGTAATAATACTCACTTGCTTCAAATTGTGTTTGTCTTCATGCAACAACCTAGATGGTCCCTTGGAAGTGATGTCCCATAGCTTGGGGTTGGGATAAAGAGGTGGTCCTAGGTATATACATATATACAGAATAATATTTCCAAAGTGATTGGGTGGCACAGGGTCCATGAATATATCACCTAGGATAGGAGACATATTCTCATTGGTTTGTTTGTCTATAGTTGTTACAACAGGGGTTAATAAAAAACGAAACACATGGGTTGAGTGAGAAGGATTCTAGGTTATAGTTGTTGTGGTGGCATTTCTAAGGGTGAAAAAGGAGTTAAGTATGTTCTGATAGGGAGAGAGAAGAATAAGTTGAGTGATCGAGCAAGAGAGGAGGAGTGGTATGAATATTACTAACAACCATAAGGACAACAAAGTAGGCTAGAAATGGTGTGTTGACCACATCCTTGATGTGGTTGTCTTGAGGGGGTTCAATGGCCAAGGGACCCCAAAGCCTTGTATATCCAGCATTAGCTTTTTTTCTCTTCCCACAATGTTAGCATTTAGCATGGTCACACAACACGTTGGCCATTGGAGCATAAGCATAGGAATGAGATATGCGCTGGTAGGAGATAAAATTACTATACTTATAACTAAGGGAAAATTGTAAATAGCTTGATGAGAACCCATTTGAGCATGAAGGTGTTGGGGGAATGTAGTGGAATTGATATGATGGTAGATGCCAAAAGAAAGAACATGTGAGGATTGTGAAAACAAGGTGTACAAAATACCAATAAGTGAGATGGAGGAGAAGCTAAAGAAAATAAAGATAACATCAAGAAAGAAAGGTTAGGAATCCCAAATAAAGAGCCAACAACAAGAAGAGAGATTGACAATATGGAATAAGAAGGACAAGGTTGGGTGTTAGAATTCATAGATAAACTAAAAATCATTTGGATATTTCTATTGAAGTGATAGGAATTGTATCCTTGGAAAGTCATGGCAAGGGGGGTTAACTAGGCGTTAAAATAAACCAGAGAGATATTAAATTACTAGCATCAACAAAACAGAGATTGACAATATGGAATAAGAAGGACAAGGTTGGGTGTTAGAATTCATAGATAAACTAAAGATCATTTGGATATTTCTATTGAAGTGATAGGAATTGTATCCTTGGAAAGTCATGGCAAGGGGGGTTAACTAGGCGTTAAAATAAACCAGAGAGATATTAAATTACTAGCATCAACAAAACAGTTACCGAGAGTGAAATCATTGTCAATCAACAACACAATGCAACATAGTGTTTACCCTGGGAAAACACCAACTTCAAGGAAAAACCTAGCTAATGGAATTCCATTTGTCCCAAAACTGGACCATTATATTATAGTTTTTACCTAGCCTTTTAAAAGATTTATTATATGAATTCCGTGGGAAGAAAACCATGGGTACACTAAACCATGTGCTCGAAACCACTACCATTTGACTCGACCAACTTTAACTCTTTCCTCGAGTCAAGTTTACCTAGCAACCCCCCAACCAAGTGATTTTGACACAGCTCCCTCTAACCCTTACCCCCTAAAAGTTTATACCTAGGATATTTGTTAAATTGGCATGCCCAAGTATTTGTTAACCTGAGCATAAAGAATTTGCAAAGTCCCAACAAAGTTGGTGGTAAACCTACAAGGAAGAGATTCATTGTTGAATGCTCATATTGGGGTTATGGTGAGGCCCATGGAAGTAGCCTGAATGGAGACCCTATATTACAAGTTTTGTTGGGTGGAGGTGAGGGTCTTAAAAGGAACTTGGAATGAAAATGTAAGGGGCTATTAGGTGTGTGTGAAACTAACAAGACTAGACCCAAGAACGGAAGTGCTTGGGGTGGATGAGTAGGTCTCTAATAAACCTAAGTGGAGTGGATCCTTGTTGAGCTTTGGCATGGAGGTGAGAACCTCAAACCCAATAAGTGAATGAGAAAAGAGTTATGGGTCAATGTAGTGGAGCTAAATGAACCAAAGCTAGAAAAACCAAAAGCAATTGAGGTGGAGAAATGGGACTTGAGATAACCCAATATTGGAAAATAATCTAAGTGGTCAAGTGGAAAAAAGAACCGAATTCATGGGAGGAAATAGACAAGCTTTGATACCGAATGATAAGCTACAATGGTTAGTTATAAAAATAATACATGAAAAAATAAAAATGAGAAGTGAGAATAAACTTATAAATAGATCTATATCATATTTTTCTAGAAAAATTCTGTATACATAATTTTATAAAAATTATAATTTAACATAATCAATCTTAACACCTCAACTAATCATAAAAACAAATGCTACGTGAAACTCAATTTTTAATATGCAACTTCATTATCTATAATTTATGTCAATAGTAACAATTAGTAATACATTAAATTAGTATATCTTACTACTAAGTTTTTATGAAAAACCCTCTAAACGTATCTTATATATAAGTAACTTGTAAAGATTGTTTGTGATTTTACATCCCTTATCTCATAAACAAAAAATTATCATACATCAATCCTCAAACTAAAGTAGGAAAATAAATAAAATTATTTTATTATTAAAAAGATAAATCCCTAACCCTCATTAAAAAGAATTGATTATTGGTAGTAAACATGTGCAACTACCAGCATGTTTCACTAAATCCACTAGAAGGGGTAGTTTGGAAAATACTTACAACCTAATTTTATATGAATTAGTTGAATTTGGACCAATTCTGAGGTTCGCGTGTAAAAATGATTATCTAGTCTAACAAAGTCTCGTTGGTTTGGATTCTGTGGTTGAGAGAAACCATCCATGTATCTAGAATAGTTACTTTACTGGTTTTTCAACCATGTACTTTGTATTCTGCTATTCCCTGAGTGGCCAAAGCCAATAAAACAATTGGCCCACTCTATATATCATTAGTTTACAGAAGTCATTATATTGGGTCGGTAGGGATCCGAAAGTCTAACCTGCTCGACTCTGAAGTCCAACCATGGCCACCATGGCCATTTAAGCAAATTGGGATGAAGCAGTCATGAATGATAAACGAGAACCAGAGAAATGGCTGCAAGTCCCGGACATCAAATACCTGCAAGTTCCTTCCATGTTATCAAAACGCAGGTTGCAGTTTTGCTGCTTGCTCCATTCAGCCCCGGCAAAGACTTGAAGAGATGGATTTATTCCACCAGGCATCGCCACACAAAAGCACAGCGGGCCTTCCTAATCCCGCGCACAGGTCCTGGGTTCGAATCACAGGAACCAACCTCTCCCAAGGTAGGTTGTCTGGGGCAGATTAAGTTGAAACAGAAATGGGGAAATGCGTCCAAGCAGAGGGCCAAGAAAAAGTCCTGGGCGAAGTTTAAGCTGTCGAAACTCAGGAAATTTATCTTTGGCAGCCGCGGAAGAGGCCGGGGAGGAGGTTGTGGCGAGGGTAAGCTGTCGAAGCTCAGGAAATTTTTCTTTGGGAGCCGTGGAGGAGGCGGGAGAGGAAATGGTGGCGAGGTGAGCGAGAATTGTCCTACAGAGGAAGGCTGTAGGGCGCCCTCCCCTACGCTGGGGCGGTTCAAACGCTACGCCTCGGCATCGTATGATGCCAGATTTGGAGATATGTTTTCTCGGCGAGAGCCGTTCGCGGCTCCGTCCGGGTGGCATTCCGATTAGTTCCCGTGTTGTGGATTTTTCAGGTTGAGGGAGACGTTTTCCGTTAGCCGTCTCTATCAATCTTTACCATAATGTGCAAGGCTGTTAGATGGTGTGGTAAAGGAGGTAATTTAAATTTTTTCCAGGTTTAATTTTTACTGTCGTTATATTGTTTTGGTTTGGTCCGAAGATAAGCGGTAAATCAAGTTAAGTTGTTAGATAATTGAGGTTCAATTTTTACGGTGTTTTGTATTTGTTTGGTCCGAAGAAGATAAATGTCGATCAAATTAAAATCTCAGATAATGTTTGATAAACTATCATTTTTCTAAATTTGATCTCCATTCAATTATCCATTTTTCTTATAATTAAAAAACAATCTGGTTAATTTTTGTTTAGAAAAAACACTCGTTAAATTTTGTAAATTTTTGTGGATAAAAACTACCTTGTTTTGACGATGAACAACATTGGTTGATTCGAAACACGTCGACAAAGGTCTTTACATGTGATTTACACCAAAGTTCTTATTACAATAATTACCTTGATTTACTAAATCCGTGCAAAAGATAAAGAGTTTAATTATTTTTTTTTTTAATTTTGTTTATAAAAATATTGAATTTTATTTTTAAGTAGAAATAGATTTAACATTATCGAAAAAATTTAAAACACCTAAAATTTTTAAAATCAATAACTGTAACCAAAATTTCTAAAAAAAATTACCAAATTTTATCAAAATCTCCCTACCAACTTTCTCAGAAAAATAAAAAAAGACTATTCCGTTATTTATATTTTAAATATATATTGCGCCATCAATATACAGTGAACATCTGGCAAGATTTGCCAGGGGAATGTGTATGACGGGGAAAATCAAAACGACGGTTCGGTTATTTATGCTCTATATTGGGCTTTTAATTTTAATAAATAATTAATTTCAAGAATTTATATTTTTCTTCAAGGAAAGACCCGTTAAAATTTCTGATACTGGTTACCTATAATTAATATTATTTAAAATATTTAAATTTATTATAACAATAATTATTAAAACATCAAAGTTTTATTATTATATTAGATATCAAATTTTGTAAAGAAGATAATAATCATTTTATTCCAATTATCTCAAATAATTTTAATTAATTATTTTTATTGGGTTTTGAAGGGACAATAATTATTTTTATACCTTTTATTTATATATATGTGGGTTTAGAAATTTTCCTAGTATAATATGAAAAGATGTTGTCGTATTTTTACTTGTTATATTATATAAATATTTGACTTTGAATAAATACATAAAAATAAATAAAATAAAATAAACTTATAATTATAATTAAACTAGTTTATATTTAATCTTAAATTCAGATTATATTAACCATTAAAGCGATGGAATTCATCTAAATTTAAGAGGGATCAAATTTGAGTGTTATTTTTTTTAAATGAAAATAAATTTGATCTTTCTTAATATTTGGTAAATCCAAAGCTAAGATAAATCTAAATCCATATATATATAAAATATGTTTTGCAGAATGATGTAAATTCTTAATCAATTTGTTTCAGTTCTATGTGATAATAGATCCAAAACTAAGATAAATATAAATCCATATATATAATGTTTTGCCAAATGATCTAAATTCTTAATAAATTTGTATATGTGATATTTGTCAAGAGCACTCATGATTTGTGATTTTTTAATTTAAATGAACAATGCGGTAATAAGTATTATTGTTAGTAGCAATGTGTGTTTACTTTATTTAAATCTTCTTTTATATTTCATTTATAGGGTTGGAATTAATATATTTTATCAATGGTTTTTTTTTAATTTATATATAAATTATATAAATGGTTAGATTAAAATGATTTTTTATATATGAAATTTTTATTTCTTTAAATTGAATTAATAATATGAAAATGTAATTTTATGTTCAATAACGAGTTAAAAATTTATTAAATAAAACCAAGCAAAAAATTTACTATTATTCCGAGATATACCACGGGTGATTTCTCTCCCCTCGGGGGACTTTCAAGAATATTGATTCTTAGTATTCCTTGAATTAATTATGTTTTATCTTAAGTTAGTTTACATTTAAATTAATCTTCCTTTTACAGATTTGAAAGGATGTAGTTTTAGTTTATATGGGTTAGTTTTTATGTTTTTAACATATTGAAAAGTATTATGACGACCGTTTGGAGGTCACAAATGAGTTCAAAATTAAAATATGTATGAATAAAATTAATTCTAAAAGAAATACAATTAATTTAGAAAATCAATATGATTTAAAATGATTATGTTATTTTTAGTGGTTAATACTTTCGGAGGGATTAAAAGAATTATTTATTTTAATTATATTTTTAACTGGTTTAAGTTTACTCAAATTTTAAGTTCGGAAATTGAAAATATATGAAAAACTTGCCTTTTAACCAAACAAAAAATATATGGAAAAAAACATGATTTTTACATGTATTTTCAAATTTTAAGAAACATGTCTTTTCAAATTTTAATCAAAAGCAATTTTCGTTGTGTGGATAGTGGGTATTCATTATATACAAAATCCAATTCTGCATCCCATGAGTACTCACACTTGAAATTTGATTAAATCTATATGGAAATAAGTCAAAAATACAGTACTCACACTTGAAATTTGATTAAACCTATATGGAAATAAGTCAAAAATACAATTAAAACAAGTAGTTTTTTTTTTCTTTTAAAAAATCATAATTTTACAACTTTGTATGTCACTCCATTTTAGTACTACATCATCTATTTCAGAGTTCTTATCACTAGCATTGTGTTTATTAAATTATATTTTAATAATTTGTTGTTGAACAACATTTTTTGTTTAGCTTTTTGTCTTTCATCTCCCAACATGTCTAATGTATCTATTATATATTCAAGAGAAAAGGAAGGTTCGTCTGGAGTAACTTGAAAAAGTTGTAATGAAGGTATGAAAAAATTAGATGGTAAGATTGCCTCTTGCTCATATACCAAATAATATAGGGATGTCTTCAATGTTAGGTGAATAATAACTTCATTTGATGGTTATCTCATAAAATCAAAGTTGTATATAAACAAGGAAGTCGTTATTTGCTTCATATTCTATGAGGGACTCTTGAACTTCCTCGAGACACTTGATCTTCCTTAGGACACTTTATTTTATCTACCTCCATAATAAATATATAATAATGAAATAATAATCCCAAAGGATTTTGCGTCTAACATTCCCCCTTTAAGCCAAGAAGGTCTTTGTGATTGTGAACTTTTGAACTTTTCAAGTTTTTCTCTCGAAGTGCTTTGCTAAAGATGTCAGCAATTTCCTCATTTGTAAAAAAATATCTGAAATGGATAGTTTAACCTTTACACGATATCGAATCAAATGATATTTTGTGTCGATGTGCTTAGTTTGATAATGGAATCTAATATTCTTGGCCAACATGATGACAAAAATATTGTCAACCAAAAGAGTAAAATCCACTTGTTTCTCCTGCAAATCTTTAAGTATTTTCCTAAGCCATACAATCTCCTTTTTTACCTGTATAGTTACCACATATTTTGCCTCTATTGTGGAATATGTTAGAAGTGACTATTTCCATGATCTTTGGGAGGCAATTTTTGATCCAAGCCTCATGAAATAGTATGAAGTAGCAACTCCATTCTTTTTATCCCCATAAAAGTTTGAATCTGGATATCCAGTTAGGTTGAAATTATCCATTTGGGGATACTTCAGTCCAAAATTTTGAGTGCGAATCAAGTATTTATTAACACTTTTTACAATAGACCAATGTCCGTCACAAGGTTTTTGCAAAATCTTGGAAAGAATCCCAATAACATGCTTGGAAAGAATCCCGATAACAAATGAAATATTTGGTTTACTGGTGGTAAGGTAAATAAGACTTCCTACAAATGAAATATTTGGTTTACTATGTTTCATCCTCAAATTCATTGTTTCTTTTGATATGAGATTCAAATCTTGTTCCACAATAGTAAAAACAGGGTTACACTCATCCATGTCAAAGCTAGTCAACACCACAATGATTCTCTTGGGAGACAAATATGTACTTTGGACATCGAGTCACTTCAATGCCAAGCAATAGTGAAGATGTTTGAAATGTGCCATCTCAAAGCTTTTCTTCAACTCTTTCTTTATGGATGCAATATAGCTTTATTCGTTCCCTTTCATCAACCAATCATTTACATAGACTACAAGATATACAATAGTTTTTCAAAATTTATTGACAAATAGAATTGCATTATAGAAGTGCTTGAAACTCGATTTTAGAAGATGATCAATTAACTTTTTGTATCAAGCTTAGGATGCATGTTTTAGGCCATATAAAGATTTGACGAGTTTACATACTTTATGTTCTTATCCCTTTACAATAGAACCCTCTTATTGAGACATGAAGACATTATGTTTCAAGTATCTTGTGAAGAAAGAAGTATTCACATCCATTTGATGAACTTTCTATCGATTCTATGTTGATAAGGAAAATGGAGTATGGATGGTGGCTTATGTTATTGTTAGGGTAAAGGTATCTTCATAACTTATACCTTCTTTCTACACAAATCCTTTTTCCATGAAATTTGCTTTGTTATTGTCAAGTAAGTCATCTTATTTGTACTTGTCCTTGAATACCCATTTGCATCTAATCAGTTAATTCTTGAATGGGAGGTTCACCAACTTTCATGTCTTGTTCTTCATGAGAGTGTCATACTCCTACATTGATTCTTACCACTCATCATGAAAATAAGTTTTTTTAAAGGAATTTGGTTCAATGTTAGTAGATAAATTCAATTCACAACCATGTGAAACATCCATATCATCTACATCATCTAAACTAGAATTATATATGTCACCTCCATCTTGTTTAGTGGAACATCTAGTTCCAATCTTTCTAACTTCATTAGGATGAACACTTTCATGTGTTTTGATGAACCAATTTCGTGTTCTTTTCTAAGATGTTCTAGGTTTACCTAGTGATTAAGATGGTATTGCATTTTCATCAAGGTTCATCCTTTCAATCCTCCCAATCACATCATCCAATGGATCTTCCTCATTTGATGAAGTGGTTAGAACTTTATGAGGAGGAGATGGTTTTTCAAAAGGACCTTCTAGATATTGATCCAAGATAGGAAACCCCCCTTCAACATATATTATCTCATCATCAAATACATTATATGTATTTACATGAGAAAATCTATCTAGACGGTGAAGCTATTGCTCAATAGTTTTGTCATTCTTGGAAGATTCAAGAGAAATTACATCTCTGGAAGGAATAAAATTATTTTTAACCTCATCTGAAATGTGTTATGCCTTGATGGAATTTGAGTTCCCCAAGAATATGTACTTCTAAATTGTTGCATCAACCTTGTTTCCTTGCTCCTTAAGGATCAAGGTATAGTTAGTGTAATCAAAGACCTTGAGATGTCTTACTAAAGGAATGCAACCATTCTTCATTTCATAAGCAGTATTATTTTAAGAGCATGAGATAGGCACATGTTTTCACATATAATGCACATAGGACTAAATCAACCCAAAACATCAACTTTAAATTTTTGAAAAAAATCATGGAATGAACCGTATTTAAGATACTCCCGATCATTATTTTTGCAACACCATGATATCGAGGATTTTATGGAAATATGGTTTGATGTTGAATCCTATGTTGGTGAAGATAATTTTCATATTCATTAGATGTATATTCTTCTCCATTATTAGTAAGAAGAGAACTTGTTAATTCCTATACAAGTCGCATGTTAACCCAAAAATTCCTACTAAGTTCTAGATATTGAGTGATTACATTTCTATTGTTATATTGTTATGTAGACCAGGATCCCTCATGGTCCTAGTTTATTATAATTGTATCTATGTCTACCATATCTATACTAAGGAGACCTAGTCTTAGGATCATGGAGTATTGTCTTTTCCATTGTGTTTATTGTAAAAGGAGGTTTCCCCCTTGAATTGGGCTATAATTATTAGTTTCTTATCTTTTTTTTTCTTTGTAAAGATTGGTAGGACCTTTTGTTTTCTATTTATAAAAGACAAGTTTACACCACATAGATGAGATAGGTGGCCTCAACATGCCTAGTGGGAAACCAAGTCTGTTGGCCACCTATTCTCATTATATGCTATCTAAAAATAATATAGTTAAGGTGGTCTACCAAGCTATATATGCATCTATATCATGATAAGAGTCTAAGTTTCGGTCTATAATAAGCATACATTAATAAAAGTAAATGTTCCCCACGAAAAACCAAAAAATATTCCATATGGTTCTGCATATATCAGTCGCGTGTCTGCTTGGTTATCTCTGAATATGCCACCTAATCTTGCTATTTTGGGGTTCCCCTTGGAGGCCCCGTCAAAATTTAGCTTGATGAATCCTTCTCCTAGGAGGGTGAACTACTTCGAGGACTCAATATTCTTCTTCCTCGCTTTCCACGTATTCGCGGCGACCATTTCTTTTGATAAATTGAGGTAGCGGAGTATTATTGCTTCATGGGGAGGGACTTGCTAGTCTTTAGGACTCCATTGTTCTGCTAGGATCGTTTCTCTAATATTATTTACTAATCCTTCCCATAACTGCTCTTGTGTTGATTTTTTTTTTTCAAAATTCTGTGATTTCGTTCTTTCCATATCGTCCAAAGGTTGAACCCTAGAGCTATTCCCCATGCTCGATTCAAGACAAGACTTGAGAAGTTGTTATTACCTCATATTAGGATTGTTTCTTTTATGCTTTGGTTATTTCTATTCAGTCTTCCAAATACACATTGTATTTTTTCCCATTACTGAATCACAAAAGGGCAGGAGTTCATCACGTGTTCCATGTCTTCTTTGTTTTGTTGGCACATCCAGTAGAAGGACGGGCCTTACATACATTTTTTCTGTAAATGATCCTAAGTTACTGTTTTCCCTTTGCTCACAAGCCATAGAAAATGGGCTACCTTCGGCCACCATCCTCCTTTCCAAAAAAATTTCCAAAGCAGTGCTTGTCCATCTTGTTCTTGATTTTCTTTTAGCTCGTATGCTTCTTTGATAGTGAATGTTCCTTTAGGTGAGTGCCCCCATCTCAAGATGTCTGATCACATTCTGATAGTTATTTTCCTTGTACTCATTTATTTATCATACTCTTCCTCTTGCTCTAGTGCTATGCCCTAACCCCAGTCTTTTGTCATTTTCCAGTTTCTCCAGTTTCCAATCCCTTTCGCTTCCTTCTAGAATTGTTCTACCAAGTGCATATTCCTATCGATGGTGTATTTTTTGATGTCTCAAAGATCCTACCTATCTATCAATTTGCCTATTTGTTGCCACGCCTCCTCCCAGAATTTTGCTATCCTTCCATTTTGAATTTCCCAGAATGCATGTTGTGCAATGATCTCTCCATTTTGTCATGCTAGATTCCATATAGCTAAGCCCTTGGGGTGGTCTTTATACCAAAGGATTTCCTCCATTCTTTCTGGCATGTTATATTTTCTTATCCAGATTGGTTTCCATATATCTTCTCCTTCTCCTATCCAATGCCACCATAGTTTTTCCCCCATGATTTCATTAGGGTATAGGGGTCTCTTAGGCTAAGTCCTCCCTCCGCCTTTTTCCTTATCAATCCTTGCCATGACATTAGAGCCCATTTTTCTTTAGTTGTACCCCTCCCCATAAGAATTTTTTGAATATGTCTACCATTTTGGTGCATGCTCCCTTGGGGGCTACCATGCCAGACAGCTGGTAGATTGGAATTGATTGTAACACTGCTTTTATTAGTATTGTTCTTCTTGCAAGGTTTAGGGATCTAAATGCCCAATTTCCCAATCTTCGTTGGATCTTTTGGATAGTTTGTTTCCATCCTTCCATTTTGAGGGGGTTTTCCACCAGTGGCATCCCCAGGTACTTCGTGGGGAGGTTACATGTACTAAATCCCATGATCCTAGACAAGTAAGATTTTACATTCCCTAGGGTGTTGAAAAAGTAGGTACATGATTTTTCCTTGTTGATCTGGGTGCTAGAGGCCTGCATGAAGATATCCAAAATTTCTTTCATTCTTCATGCTTCTCTGAGAGAGGCTTGGTAGAAGAACATAATGTCATCCACAAATTGTTGATGAGTGAGTGTTAGGTTGTCCCCCCATACCCTGAGGCCCTTGATTCTTGATGCATGGGCTTCCTTCTTGATGTATCTCCCCAAACCTTCTACTGCAATAATAAATAGAAAACGAGATAAGGGGTCCCCTTGTCTCAGCCCTCGAGTGGAGTTAAAGGCACTGATTGGTGTTCCATTTAGAAGGATAGAAAAGACAAGGGTGGATATCATAGGACTTATCTATTCTATTCATCTATGACTAAAGCCATATGCCCTGAGAATGGTCCTTAGGTATTCCCAACTTAATCTATCACAGGCCTTGGAGAGATCCAGCTTTACCATCATTCCTATGGCTTTCTTAGCCTTAAGGGAGTGCACCACCTCTTGGGAAGTGACCAATCCTTCTAAGGTTTGTCTTCCTTCTACAAAGCCTGTTTGTTTTGGGGATATAATACTTGGGAGGAGCGGTTTTAATATTTTGGCTACCAGAGTGGCTATTATTTTATAGATGACATTACACAGGGCAATGGGTTTGAATCCCTGAGGATCCTCTGGTTTAGAAGTTTTGGGGATGAGAGTAATGAAAGTGGAGTTTAGACCAGGACATACCTTTTGGTTTTGTCTTGATTCCTCCACGACCTCCAGGATGTTTGCTTCCATGAACGACCACATGGCTTGGAAGAATTCAATTGTGAATCCATCCGGGCCTGGGGCCTTATTCTTTTTCATTCCCTTGACTATTTCTTCCACTTCCTGCATTGTTTCTGCTCGCATCAAGGCTAGGTTCTGTTCTTGGGCGACCTTCTGAGGAATGTGTTAGGAGATTTTTTGCATTGCTTCCTTTCTATCCTCTTGGAGTTTTGTTAGGATATCCCTGAAATGCTTTATTAGGATTCCTTCCATCTCTTTATGTTGTGTGCTGTGATTCCCCTCGACACTTTTGAGCAAAAAAATTATGTTGTTTTTCTGGTGCTGAATCATAGCCTTATGAAAGAACCTGGTGTTCTGCTCTCCTTCTCTTAACTAGTTCACTCTCGACTTCTGTCTCCAAAAAAATCCTCTTGCTTTCGCCTTTCCTCCAGTTGGCTAATTATCCTTCCCTCTTCTACTACAATCTCTTCTAATCACCCTTCCCAGCTTATTTTTTGTTGTACTTCTTTCATTTTTTTGTTGATTTGTTGTTGGTCCTACATTATGTGGCCAAATTCCTCTTTGCTCCATTTCTTTAATTTTTTTTTGTTTCCTTGAGTTTTAGTTGGAACGTCTGCGTATAGTTCCCACCCCTCTGTTCACTTTGCTTCCACCATCCCTCGATTTTTTGATGAGATTAGGATCTCTGAGCCAAAAAGCTTCAAACTTGAAGGGGTGATTCTTTGGGCTGCCTTTCAGGTCCACTTCCATCCTGATCGGCCAGTGGTCTGAACCCATCCTAAGGAGAATCGAAGCTTCGATGAAGATGTCTCTACTCATTATTTGTTCTGATATCAGGAATCGATCTAATCTGGATGCAATCTGTTGACTCCGTCCTCTTCTATTGTCCCAAGTATGAATCCTAATTATTGTTTGGATGTCGACTAGTCTTTACTCTGCTATAGTGTCTCCAAAAAGTTCCATGTCCATATCCATTCTCCTCATACCCCCTCCTTTTTCTACCAGAGAGGTGATCATATTGAAGTCCCCGCCCACCATCCATAGTTTAGCTCGGTGTAAGCTTCTCATTTTAACTAGATTTTGGAGAAATGCCCTTCTTTCCCCTAGGGTGTATGGTCCGTATACTCTCATAAGGAGTACCCATTCATTGGAACCAATGTTCCTAAATATCCCAGAGAGTATTTGTGGCATGCTAACCCAGTCCGCAAACCATATTTCATCTGGGTTCCAAACTATGGCCAGTCCTCTTGCACTGCCATTTTCATCTTGTCCTATTACTTCATACTGGGTTTGTGATTTCCCAAAATCTCTCTGAGCTTTGTTTCACTGATTTTCATTTCCTATAGGATCATAATACTGGGTCTATCCTTTTTCAGCCTCTCTTTGAGGTATCTCTATTTTCCCCTTCTATTGAGTCCTATGATATTCCAGGTTTTGATGATCATTTTACAGTTTGGGTGGTTGTTGGAATACCTCTGAGAATGGCACCACTCTTCCCGAGTTTACTACTAGTTCCCCTACCATCTATATGGATTCATTCATGGTTCTTCTTGCCCTTTTATTTCCCCCCTTTGCCTTGTCCTCTTGGGTCATGTCCTTGTCCCCCTTGTGATCCTAAGTGTTCTGGTTGGGCGATTAGAGCCAATCCATGTTTTAGCTTGTATTGCTGAAATATTTCTTTATACAGTTGTTTTTGATCCTCTAGATTGAAGAGTTCATCTAGGTGTCTCCATTCCTGTAATAATCTTTTCATCACTTGCTCCTCCACATTGAAATCTTCTTTTTGGGTATCAATCTCCATTTGGTTCTGTTCTACCATTTGGATGTTATTCTCTTCACCTTCTTTCTCCTTTGTGTCTTGTCTCTTTCATTTCCTTCCCTCTTTTTCCTTCTATTATGTATCTGTCTTTTCCTTACTAGATTCCTCATTCATCTCCTCCACCTCATCCTCTTGTAGGGTAGCATACCTGTTGTGGTTTCATATCTTGGTCTCATTTTGATGCGTCTTTTATGACCCTACATGTTTCTTATTTCTTCTTTGCCTATGCACTTCCTGGAAGCCCTCTTCAACTTCTTTTCCTATTTCCTCGCCTGTCTTCTTTCCTTGCATGTGGTTGTATGGGCTATTTAATGGAAAGGTTTGGTATAGGTGTCTGTATTCATGGCATATCCAACATCTAAATGGGATATGCTCGTAATCCAGGGTTTGCTGCCAAACTTCATCATGGTATTCAATTTCTATGCAATCTAGTAATGGCTTCGTAATATTCATATACACACATATTATTGCGTAAGAGGTATACCTTCCTTTTCTCGTTGTGTCTGCCACTTTGATGAAGGTGCTGATTGAGTTTCCTATCCCCTCCAGAATCTTAGGGTCGCAAAAATCCATTGGGAGGCCAAAGAGATGCACCCAAATAGGTGTTTCCAACATCTTTTCTTGATCCGGGTTATAGCACTCCTCCTAATGTCTCATAAAGAAGCCTACGTTGTTAAAAAAATAGGGTCCATCTTCGAATATCCTCTCCTTATCTTCCAGATTTGAGAAGATAGCCGAGAAGAACCATTTCGCCCCTAGTGTCAGATCAATGTGTCCCTTTAGTTGCCATATTTGTTGTATCCACGACGTGAGTTCTTTCTCTATTGGCCATGCCCCCATGAACTTACAGATCAAAGCATGATCCTTCATGTATCCTCTATACTCCTCCAGCTTATTATTAGGTATTACAAATCTAGGTTTCTTGGAGGCTCTAGGCAGGAATTTTCCTCCCAAGCTAGCCTGCCATTTTGTTCCCATTACAGGTAGCCCCTTTCCTCTTTTCCTGTTTTCGCTAATTGATCCCTAGTTTCTTTGTTGGGTTGTGTTATAGTCTTTCCACGAATAGCCCACATAGTTAACCAGGGGGTTAGAGAGGGGGCGAAGCCCCCCTTTCATTGCGTTGATTGCACAACGAGGGGGTCACAAGGGGTTTGAGGGGAGAAAGTATCCCCCCTCTACGGGGTCCAAGGCAGTGCCTCGGGGAAATTTTTTTTGAACCCTATATTATGTTGGGCGGACCTACCTATGGTTTTGTGCTTGGTTTTCACACATGGTTTTGAACGCAATGGTGTTCACTCCATGGTTTTGGACGTGATGGTTTTTGGTCCATGGTATTGGATGCTTCAACATGTATAAATATGTATTGTAACATTGAAAGGAATATAATGAAAAATCATGCTGGTAGTCCCAGTTTTGGGATCCAGGGGAAAATCTCTATGTATATGTGTTATGCTCTCGCATTAATTATTTTCTATTCTTAGAATTTATAAGCAAGTAATTTCTATATAGGGTTAAAACCTATATTTCGTATCAGAGTTGTTTTGGCTTCAAGGGGACACCTTTGTCACTGAGGGGTTTTGCTTGGGCCTATGGTAGACCCTATTTAGTGGGAGATCTGTGGGATCGATTCTGGTGGTGAAAGAAGATGGCGAGTAGTGGAAAGATAGAGATCGAGAAATTTAATGGTCAGAGTTTTGAGTTATGGAAACTCAAGATGGAGGATCTGTTGGTGGATAAAGATCAGTGGATTGCGGTAGATCCAGGTACTAAACCAACTAGAGTGTCCATTGAAGAATGGAAGAAGTTGGATCAAAAGACAAAGAGCACGATAATATTGTGTGTCTCAGATTCAGTATTGTTGAATGTATCAGGAGAAGCTACGGCTAAGGCTTTGTGGGACAAGTTAGGGACTTAGTACTAATCTAAGTCTCTGGTCAATAAATTGTTCCTACGAAAAAAGTTGTATAACCTGAGGATGAAAGATGGAGACTCAGTGATAGAGTATATGAACGCATTTAATACTGTGGTAAGTCAGTCATTATCTGTTGATATTAAAATTTTAGATGAAGATAAGTGCGTCAGTTTGTTGTGTTATTTTCTAGATTCGTGGGATAGTTTGGTTATTGCAATAAGTAACAATGAAACTACCTTGCAGTTTGATGAAATAATCTCATCCTTATTGACGGAGGAGATGAGATGTAAAAATATGGAGAGCCAGAATTGTGATGCCTTGTCTGTATGAGGACGGTCCCAAAACAGAAACAAAAATGAGTCATTGAGTGGGAGATCTAAATCTAGAGGGAGATCTAAAGCTCTAGGAAAACCTGTAAAGGTGGTTTGCTAGAAATGCAGAAAGGAAGGGCACTACAAAAGGGACTGTAAATCTAAAGCTCTTAAAAAAGTAAAGGGATCTGATGATGCTCCTTTTACAGAGGTGAAAACCACCTCAGATGAAGGTGGGGATGTGTACTTGGCTTCTTCAAGTACAGCTGAATTCTAAGTCGTTGATCTATCTTTTCTATCTTTTCTTGAGCTGGTTTCATAACAACTCCCCATAAAGAGTGGTTATGTGAGTATGAGAAATACGATGGTGGTGATGTCTTCTTAAGGGACGATAGGAAGGCTAGAATCGTTGGTCACGGAAAAGTAAAGTTGAAGTTGTAAGGTGGAAGGGTTAGAACACTTCTAGGTGTTTTTCATATTCTTCCATTGGCCAGAAATATGATTTCTGTAAGCAAGCTAGATGATGCAGGTGTAAAAAAAATGTTCGAGAAGGATACCTGCAAAATGGTTCAGGGAGAACTAGTATTGATGTGTGGAGTTCAGATTGGAACTTTGTACAAGCTGCAAGGTAGCACTATTGTTTATGGGTGCAACAAGTTTGTGGCTCCTAAAAGTGGAGCAGAAAATCTAGTGGTCTTTGGAAAGAAGACCATGATGTGGCATCAAAGGCTTGGACATATTAGAGAGAAGGGCCTTAGAATGCTTCATGGTAATGGTATGGTAGAAGGTATGAGTAATAGCTCTCTGGATTTTGATTTCTGTGAAAATTGTGTATATTGGAAGCAGAATTGGGTGAGTTTCCCCTCTAGTGGTAAGAGAGCAAAACAAATATTAGAGCTTGTGCATAGTGATGTGTTTGAACCTGTGAAGGTTCCATCATTGGGTAAATTTGTGTACTATGTATCATTTATAGATGACTTCTCAAGGAATACATGGATATATTTCTGAAGAAGAAATCTGAAGTCTTTCACAGGTTTAAAGAATTTAAGGATCTCATGGAATACCAGACAGAGAAGAAGATAAAGGTGTTGAGGTCAAATAACAGTGGAGAGTTTTGCAACAAGGAATTTGAAAAATTATGTAAGAAGTGTGGTATAGCATGACAAAAGACTACTCCATACACAACTAAGCAAAATGGAGTTGCATAAAGAATGAACAAGACATTGATGCTCAGTGGTGTTGGGTTAGGACACAAATTCTGGGCAGAGGCGATGGAGAGAGCATGTTACCTAGTCAATAGATTACCTTCATTAACATTGGAGGATAAGACTCCACAAGAGGTATAGACAGGTAACAAACCCTCTCTTTCACATCTGAGGGTATTTGGGTGTGATGCATATGTACATGTTCCAAAGGAGAAAAGAACCAAGTTGGATAGTAAATTTGAAAAGTGCATTTTTATTAGGTATAAGGATGGTTGAAAGGGTTATAAGCTTTGGAACCCAATAACAAGGAAGGTTGTGTACAACCAAGATGTGGTGTTTAGAGAGGTGAAAGATCTTATTAAACATGAAGTCCAACCAAAGGAACTTGAGAATATAGAGTTTGAGCTTAAGGAGGAAGAATCAGAATCTACACCAGAGGAGGAAACAGAAGATGAAGAGCCACAAACTTTGGGTGTGAGAAGATCAGTTCGAGAAATAAAGAAACCAGAAAGGTATAGTCCATTTGGTTTTTGTTCAAATTTTGCTTTATCTATTACTGATGATGATCCCAAAACAGTGAAGGAAGCAGTAGATTTAGAGGATGACAAACTATGGAAAGAGGCCATGGTTGATGAAATGGCATCTTTGCACAAAAATGAGGCTTAGGATCTGGTGGAGTTGTCAGTTGGAAGGAAACCCATTGGCAGCAAATGGGTGTTCAAGGAGAAGACAAATGCAGAAGGAAAGGTGGAGAAATACAAAGCTCGATTGGTAGCGAAAGGTTATTCCTAGGTGCCGAGAATTGATTTTGGTGATATTTTTTCTCCTGTTGCCAAGGTAGATTCTATTAGATTACTTTTATCTGTTGCTGTTGCTTTTGATTTTGAGATAGAACAGATGCATGTGAAGACAACATTTTTTCATGGGAATTTGGAAGAGGAGATCTACATGAAGCAACCTAAAGGTTTTATAGTGAAGGGTAAGAAAGAACTGGTATGCAAGTTAAAGAAGTCTTTGTATGGGTTAAAACAGTCAATAAGGATGTGGTATCAGAAATTTGATACATTTCTATGGGGACTTGGCTTCACCAGAAGCAAAGAAGATCACTATGTGTATTTTAAATTAATTGGTGACTGTGTTATTTATCTGGTCTTATATGTGGATGATATGTTTTTGGTTGGAAATGACAAAGAAATTATCTAGGATTTGAAGACCCAATTGTCCTCCAATTTCGACATGAAAGATCTTGGTGCTGCAAACTATATTTTGGGCATGGAAATTAAAAGAGATCGAGAAAAGAGGAAGCTCTAGTTAAACCAAATGAAGTATGTTGAGACAATATTGTATAGGTTTAATATGCATGATATTAAATCGGTGAAGGTTCTTATTCCTGTAGGTTTGAACTTATCCACTGAACAGTGTCCCAAGACACATGAAGAGGAAGAGGACATGTCCCGTGTTCCATATGCAAGTGCGGTCAGTAGTCTGATGCATGTGATGGTCTGTACTAGACCAGAAATTGCACATGCAGTGGGAGTATTGAGCAGGTTTATGTCAAAACCAGGGAAGGAGCATTAGACAACAGTGAAGTGGGTTTTTAGGTATTTGTGTGGCACTAGTGATTATGGTTTGTGTTACCAAGGAACACTAGGATTGGATAGATTTTTGGATATCTGTGGCTTTGTTGATGCAGATTGCGCTAGAGATCTGGACGAGAGAAGATCTACAAGTGGGTATGTGTTTAGCCTATTTGGAGGTGCAGTCAATCGGATGAGTAAGAAACAATCTGTAGTGGCATTATCAACTACAGAGGTAGAATACATGGCAACCACTCATGCAAGTAAGGAAGTAGTTTGGTTAGAGATTGTGTTCAAGTATGGGGTTAGTGTAGGGAGTTATAAGGATATACTGTGACAGCCAAAGTGCAATTTTCGTGGCAAAGAACCTTGCTTACCATTCAAAGACAAAGCACATTGATGTTTAGTATCACTTTGTGAGGGAAATGATAGAAGACAAAAAGGTGTTGCTAGTAAAGGTGGACACTTTGAAGAATATTGCGGATGCATTGACAAAATCTGCGAGCTCTGAGAAGTTCTCTTGGTGTAGAGAAACAATGGGAGTTGTAGGGCTAAATAAATGACTAAGCTCTCTTGTGGACCACTGTGGAAAGAAAACAACAAGTGGTAGAATGTTGGGTTGTATTATATTCTTTCCATGACTAGCCCACATAGTTAATTGGGGGGTTAGGCGAGGGGCAGAGGCCCCCCTTCGTTGCTTCGATTACGCATTAGGGGGCTCAGAGGGGGTTTGACGGGAGTGGGTAGCCCCCCTGTACAAGGTCTGGGGCAGTGCTCTGGGGAAATTTTTTTTGAACCCTATATTAGGTTGGGCAGACCTACCTATGGTTTTGTGCATGGTTTTCGCACATGGTTTTCGATGCGATGGTTTTCGGCACATGGTTTTGGATGCGATGGTTTTCGGTCCATGGTTTTGGACGTGATGGTTTTTGGTCCATGGTATTGGATGCTTCGGCATGTATAAATATGTATTGTAACATTAAAAGAAATATAATGAAAAATCAAGTTGGTAGTCCTAGTTTTGGGATCTAGGAGAAAATCTCTTTGTATATGTGTTTTATGTGTTATTCTCTCGCATTGTTTATTTTGTGTTCTTAGAATTCATATGTAGGTAAAAAACCTACATGCTTGTCTCACCTACGACGAAATTTCGGTAGGAGGGGATCTCACCCCCTACCATAGCACTCATATTTCTGTTAGTTCTCACCTTTGTCATTTCCATCCCTCCTATTACCGTGCAAGACGCTGCCAAACCATTAGCCACTGCCTCGAAGCCCAGTCTCTTGCCTTGCCAGCTACCTATGGTTACAGGACTGTCAGGTGTAGTCCTCAGGTGTGAACCCTAGCTGCGTTCCATCCTCGTTTCCTTCGTTTGCTCCATTCTTCTCTCCAAGTTATATCTAGTAATACAAGTATTTTAATAGTTTCTTATATTTTTTAAGGCACGAGGATAATAACATTTAGATTGAAAGTTCTTTATCTTAGGGTTTTCCCACTTCAAACAAGTAATCATGGCATTTTCACTTTGTGTGTGTGTGTGTATATATATATATGTGTGTGTGTGTGTGTGTGTGTGTTTGTGTGTGTGTGCGTTTTCTAGGAGATTTCAGATGGTGAAACTAGAAAAGATTGAGAAAAGATCTTGATAAATCCTTGATTCCAAGTTTCAAATCTTAGTTTCCTATATTTTTGAAGATATGGTTTAAGGAAGTTAGGGTTTTTGAATGCTCATAAATTCTACCTTAAATAGTTTAGTTTGGAATTTTCGTTATATTTTTTTTACTGTGAGGCTTTAGTTTGTGAAACTTGGACCATGTGGAGGAGAAGTTGTGATAAATGTATGATCCAAGTTACAAATCTTATTTCACTATATTTTCATAGATATGCTCCAATGAAGTTAGGGTTTCTATATGCTATAGAAATTGGTCTCAAATAGGTTAGTTTGACATTTTTTCTATAATTTTTTTCTTTTGTAAGGCTTCATAAAATGAAACTTGGACCATATTAACAAGAAATGTTGGGCAATATCTAGTTTCATTTTTAGTATTTGATTCGCTATAATTTGGGAGTTTTACCCTAACGAAGTTAGGGTTTCTGAACAATCATGAAATAAATTTTAAATAGGTGAGCTTGGTATTTTGGCTATATCATATCCCTTGAAAATTTAAGACCATGAAATCTCTAGTAATTTTAGGAGACATATAGAAGTACCTCAGGTACATGTTCTGGAATTATATTTCAAGAATTGGACTTGTGGAAAGATATATAATTTTCTTCATGGGAAGAGGCCAAAAAATTAACAAGTTCTAGGAAAGTTACTATAACTTTTAGATGTCACCTCTGATTCAATTCATACTTGTGGAATCGAAGAAACTACATATCATAGTATAAAAAATCATTTTTTTTAGATCTAGAAGGCCTCTAATCCCAAAGAAACATCAATAAATATTTAACCATTCTAATATTCTCCACCTTAACGTACGCAACTTACTAGTTACCTAACTATTCATTAGAAGAACCCCTAATTTTCTTGTTGTAGTAAAGAGCGGAGTTATTATTATTTTCAAACATGCCTCCAAAGATAGCTACTACACCAATTAAATCTACTAAAATCTCAACCTTGAATCATGAAGAAAATGGACACTTAGAATTTAGGTTATCACAATTAGAGAAGAAAGTTAATGAAATGGATGGTAGTATGTCGAGAAAGGTTGATTTTGTAGGTTCTCAAGAAAAGCTTAAAAGAGAAATGGGAAAAAAAATGAATGAGAATAAGAAAGGAATAGAATAGAAGATGAATGAAAATAAGGAAGAAATATAAAGGAACTTAACTATAAATAAGGAAGGAATAGAAATGAAGATTAATGAAAATAAGGAAAGAATAGAAAAGAAGATGAATAAAAATAAGGAATGAATAGAAAAGAAGATGAATGAAAATAAGGATGAAATAGAAAGGAATATGAATGGAAATAATGAAGGCATAGAAAACAATGTGAATGAAAATAAGAAATAAATACAAAAATCCATGTTTGCCACAAAAAATCATGTCTTGAAGAGGCTTCCAAAAAGAGATCTAAAGAAATTGTAAACATAAGGAGAAGCATGTTGTTGAGAATCAATCTCACATGGGGAATATGTTATCACAATTGGAGAGCACAAATTTTGAAACACGGAACTATAATCATGAGTTTTCAATCCAAGATCCACATCATTAGGGCCTTAAGTCAACACCAAGGAACTACTATATTATAAAGATTGATATGAGGAAATTTGATGATAATTATAGTGTAACATGGATATTTCAAATGGAGTAATACTTTGGTCTACACCAAGTGGCATCTTTACGAAAGGTAAATATTGCGTCCATGCTTTTACAACAAGACCAAGATGTATGGTATCAATGACTTTGTGAAATAAAAATGATTTTGTTATATGTTGGTCCATTTTTACAGAGGAATTGATAGCACATTATGGGGACATTAAGAGTAACACATTCTTTAGTCACTTAGTAAATATTTCACAAAAGGTCTATTTATAGAGCATATTTAACAATTCTAAAAGTTGAGTCTTGTAGAAAATAATATCTCAAAAAATGTTGTTAGAACTGTTAATTTGGCATCTCAGTGACAAATTCCAACCATGGGATGAGATTCCTCTTTTTCGAAAGCACCAATCTTGACTACTGAAGTGCTCAATTAAGAAAAGGGAAAGTGTATTTTTGAATTAAAGCCCACATGTGCATATTTGATCAAGGCATCTCTAAAACAAATTGGACACCATTGGAAGGCTATAAATACAAGTGACCTCAACCTCATTTGGACATGATCATGAGACATTCTTATATTCTCTTCTATGGTTTGGCTAACATAGTTCTGATGCAATTTTGCGAAGATTGGCTGGCATAGGTCTATAATTGCAGGGTCTGAAGCTCGCATCTCTGTTTTTAGGGTTTTGGGTCTTAGTCACAAGCATTTCATGGAGAAGTTTCGACTGAATCCTTTCAACTACATGCATGACACATATTCCTTGTGATTGGAATGCAAAGGTTGATTTTTTCAGTTGGCCAAAGTTTTCACCCGTTGACCACAAAGTTAGGTAGTTGACTACAGGTTCTTGAATCGGGATTTTTGGATTATTAACATGGTTGGGTTCATCTTATGGATATTGGTTAGTTGATTTTGCTGGATAGTTGTATGGATGAAGATATGGATCAATGTACTCTCTTTTGTTGAATCATTCAATGATAATCTAATAAGAAGAATAATTTGAAAGTGTTTTCTCCGTAGTGGTTTTTTCCCTGGTCTCCAACCAATCCTGGTATCTCTATGTGTGAATGTTTTTCTTCTTTTGTTGCTTATGTTCCATTGCATTGATGATGATATTGTTATTTTTTCATAGTTGTGTATGTTGTTGAATAATTATGTAAATATGAATAATGATATGATGCTATGGGGTGAATTTAAATATGGAAATACTGAAATGAAATTATCAAAGAAAATAACAATATAGCCCTAAGAAAAAAATTTAAAATGGTATCATAATTGGGCTAAAGAAGAGTCATTGAAGACCACCCCTATTAAGACACCTTTGATGCATGCCAGAGAATATGGAGGAGATCTAAAACAATACTAGGGTTTGAAGGAAACTCTAGGAAATATGGTTTTTATGGATACTATGAGGTTTAGGTTTGGAAAGAAACCCTGGGTTATGGAAAAGATTTGAGATATGAAATATAGAAACCCTAGCATGATCAATGTTGATATTTTCAAAGCACTTATGACAGATTTGATGCAGCCCTTGATGGGATAGTCTCGATTAGGCTTGGTTGTTGACGAATTTGGTTGAAATATTGAAGACAACATTTTCATATGGATAAGGGATAATCATTACTCTTGAAGGTTGTTTTAAGAGGGAGATGATCACATCTCATTGAAAATAAGTAGTTTTCTATTTATGTTACTCCTTTATGTGTTTAATTTTGTTTAGATTTATTGATTTGATTATTGATTATACTTCCTGCATGTATATTTGAGTAGTTGGATACTTTGAACTCCTTGATGAGATGTGATAAGTGGATCATTCTTGAGGAACATTTAAGGTGCAAGAAATATGGATAGTGCAGGAAGAGAAGAGTTAGTGCTGGAAAAGGAAAAGAGGCACCTGATGAAAAGTTATCAAAGTGCTCCAAGTTTCCAATGTGAAGGTGCACACGTATCTACAAGGTATATATGATGTATTGTTTCAGTGTTATGTTTCAACTGCAAATATTGGATGGCAATGTAAGCCCTAATGTATGATCACCTTCATGAATGACTCATATTGAATATGAAAGTAAGTTTGATTCATGGTACTTATGATGAAATAATGCACATGGTATTGGACAAGTATATTACATTCTATTAAGTCATGATAAAGCTACCTAGAGACATTGATCTTTGATATATTGGTATACCTGGAAAAGTATCTTACATGATGAATTTCTTGATCTTATAAAGAAGGCTAGCACATTGATTCTTATATATGGTAGCTTAATGCTATTGATAGTGTTTTCAACAAGAATGGTAACCATGATGATAGAAGTTTAACAATAAGATGGATATTCATGATTTTCTTGTTGACCTTTTTTAGATTTAGATAAATTGGACAATGTAATTATGACATATGGTAAAATTGGATTCCCTAACTTGATGATTGTGATGTAGTGATCATCATCTTTGAAGTATTATGATACACCCGCTAGTTTCCCTAATCATATGAATCTAACCCTAGATGAAAAAATTGATGTCATGTTCATATGTGATGATGGATTAACTGAAGCTACCATGTTATGACCATGATGGATATATGTTTTAGAACCTAGTATAGTTTGACTTTGTGATCTAATAGCTCTGTTGATGCATGGAAACATTATGATAGACATGTTGATAACTTGAATGATGATGAATGAAGTGGCTTCTCATTAAGAGGGAGAAGCTCTTCGTAAGATCCCTACACCTATTTTCATTTTCATTAAATATGTAGAAAATTCTCTACTATTGAAATATGATTTTTGGACATGAATAGACAAATATATGATATTTTTGGTCTACAACAAGTTATAGTATGAGAAGAGAGGGTTTTCCTTACTCTAATCCCCAGATGCACGAAAGCAAGCTTAAGAGTGTGGTCATGGCCTATTAACCATGAAGAAAGCCTATGGATGTGGTTATGCCTATAAGTCACAAATCTGGAGCTCTATGCATAAAATCAATAATGCATGAGAAATATGATAGTCCTACAGATATGGAGTAGACAGAAAAAGATTCTATTAGCAGGGAATTGAATATTTGACTTACTAGAGAGCATGTGAATGTGTTGACTAAACTTGTGTTTGTAGGTGACCAGAATATGCATATCAATACGTCATTATGATTTAACCATTGAAGCTAGTGTCACTGACAATATTTGATAACAATTGCAAGGGTTTGACAAGATTTGGTTGATTTGTATAGATGATTAATGTTTGGTGTTTTCATGCTTGATAGTTCATAGATGTGCTTTATAACATTGACATGATGCTTCACATGTTTTTAGCTTAAGGATTAATTGAATTCACAGAGATGAAAAGTTAGGGTTTTGACTTGATGACTAATGATTTGACTTGATATCTGATGATTTGCTTTGATGACAGTGCTATGTGAGCATAGTAACTTTTAGTGACTAATATTGGTATTCAATAATGATTTTATATTGACATCATTATCTTTGGCACAATGGTTGAAGTATAAATGGTTGTGATTCAAAATGAAGTAATCTCACAATGAACAGATGGAACTTGTATGACTCATTCTTGGTATATGCATGAAACTTATATGACTTGTCCTTAATGTATCCATTCATATTTAGTGGCAGAAATTATTCATTATATGGTCATAAGGATGGATTGATAAAGTTAGATTCGATAATGCTTGGTAAGTAAAAGGTTGTTGTAACTTGGTATTTGGATGTGAGCTCTACCTGACATTTGGTTTAAAGAGTTTTTCTCGAGGATATTAATAGAAATTTTTGATATTATTTTTGATCTGGCATCTAAGGCTTGATAAGTTGACTTAGTTGATTTGATTGCATAATATTAATTTGTGTAAGGCTGAGCATATTAGTTTGGTAAAGTGTTATGCTTGCAAAAAAGAATTATATGAAGAAAGCTCCCCAAGCTTGGTATGTCCGCATTGATAGTTACCTAGTGAAGATAGAAAGATGTGCCAAACCAAACCTCTACTTCAAAAGTGGTCCAAGGTATGACTGTAATTTTGGTTTTATATATTGATAGTCTATTCTTGGCAGGTAAATAACCTCTGGTAATCAAAGTAAGAGGGAGTTTTCTTTTGAAGTTTGAAATGACAGACCATGATATGATGAGTTACTTTATGAAGTTTGGAAAAGAACAATATATACTGTGAATCTATTAAAGAATTAATGGAAATTGAAATGAAAATCCTTAGACACTCCGATTGAATTTCAAGAAGTTACAAAGAGATATTATTGAACTTTCTTTGGAAAACGACAGTCAATTGAAGCATTGGTGTTCCATGTGAACACCCATCCACACACACACACACACACACACACACATATATATGTGTGTGTGTGTGTGTGTGTGTGTGTGTGTTGCATAGATCAACTTGAGTGAATTCATGATTGAGCATTTTCATACACATTGAGTTGTCGCCAAGCAAACTTCGAGATATTTGCATGGGACGATCGATTTTTGGTTTGAGACATTATTCCTATGATATGTGACTGCATGGATATACTAATGTTGTTTGGTATCATTATTGATTAGATGAGCACATTTGGGTGTTGCCTTAGTATGAGATCCACCATGATATTTTTTATGAGAATTTCATAGCTTTAAGCATGATTGAGGTTGAATATGATGTTACTGGCATAACTAGCTATGAGGAAGGTTGAAGAAGCTCTTTGGAAAGCTATTAGAGTAGGTTCTAGATATGATAGGGATACATTGTGATATTATTGAGCGGGATTCGATTGACAATGAATCTAGTATATAGATGGGACTGAGATATCTTCAAATATTAAGACAACATTATCGTACGAGACAAGCATAGGCTTGTGGTTGTCGCCTCTATGAGAGGGAGGATGAATAAAGTATCCTTTTTGTGATATATATTTTTGATATGATATTTGATTTGATTGTGACATGATGATTAAGCAGGTGCTAGATATGAGAACAGTGATATGTTTCTAATCTACAAAGAGGAACAATGATCGACAACATTGAGCCAACTCTTCCCTCCTGTTTGAGCTCCTAGGGTGAGGAATTGAGTTGGAGGGCTCCTATGGTTGAGGGATCTCTAGCCAATACGATCGTAGATGTTGCTCCCCTATTTTTCATCCATAGGGTGTGTGTAATCCTTATCTATTTTTCCAAGTTGGGTATCCCCCCTATCTTGGTCTATGCAGAGTATACCCTAGTTGGCATTATACCCACAAGTTGGGCTTGTTGGGATTGTTCGTCCTAGTCTAGCCAACAGGTTGAGGATGCTTGGGGGTGTGTGATCCTTACCTTTGGTAAGTCAGGTATCTCACCCTAGCTTAAATTATGATGTAGGTGTTCTACCACATGACTCTTGAAGGTCATTATTGGGAATATCAGTGGGAAAATAGGATGAGCTGAGATGTGCTCCCCTATATCACCTATTTCTCAATATGTGGTTGGATATTATTTTCTCCCCCATGAGATTTCGGGTTGAGACTAAGCTCCTCGATGTGGTTCCAAGTTGATATGTGCTCCCTAATGTGGCTTTGGATTGAGTTAGAACCTCTGATGTTCACATGGGTCATAGGTTTGGCTCCCCATTGATGTTTCATGGGTAGTAGCATTGGACTCCCTGCTGGCAATGGTTCTGGGTGGTAGCAAGGGCTCCCCAATGGATAGAGGGTGGTAGCTTAGGCTCCCCTTCGATATAAAATTCTTCTTCTTTTAGACTAGTGAATGTTCAACATATGAGTAGAGACAATCAAGAGATAAGTAGGAAGAAGCATAGATGAACCAAGATGAATAATGACGACATTTTTTGATCATATATTTGAGACTGGAAATGATTTAATGATAGTATCCTTGCGATGATTACATGATGCAGTTGGAATTTCTCCTTAGCTAAGAGAGAGTGTTAATTTGGTATCTTAGTCACAAATTCCAACCATGGGATGAGATTCCTCTTTTAGAGAGGACCAATTTTGACTATTGAAGTGCTCAATTTGGACAAGGTAAAGTGTATTTTTTAATTAAATCCCACATGTGTATATCTGATTAGGTGGACCATAAAACAATTTAGGAACACTTGGAAGGCTATAAATATAAGTGACCTAAATATCATTTGTACATGATAATGAGACATTCTTCTATTCTCTTGTTTGTTTTAGTTTACATAGGTCTCAGGCATGTTCACAGAGATTGGTTGCCACAGGTCCAAAATTGCAAGGTCAAAAGCTTGCATCTTTGTTTAGGGTTTTGGGTCTCAGTCATAGGCATGTCATGGGGAAATTTAGACTGCAGTAATAGACATGTCATGGGGAAGTTTATACTTTAGTTACAGGCATGTCATAGAAAACACTTGACCAAAGCATTTCAGCCACATGCATGAGACATCTTCCCTATGACTGGAACCTAAAGGTTGAATATTTTTCCCGTTGATCACAGAGTTTGATAATTGACTACAAATACTGACAGTTGAATACACGTTCTTGAATCATGGTTTTTGGATTATTAACATTGTTGGGTTCATCTTATGTGTGAAAATTCGAAAACCCAAATCCTATTGCAACAACTGGAAATAATTCTCCTAATTGTTAAATCATTTTTTAAGAAATTATTTATTGTTTTCTACAACAAATATTGAATCAATCATACTGCAACCTACACAAATAAAAATGTAGAAGAAGTAAATGCTGGAAGAAATTCTAGTACACACATATAAATTTACATAGTATTTTTTGCACTAATGTCCCTAGAAAAAACCAACTTGGGAATGCAACAATGAGGGTTTATTTTATTATGCAATAATGAAATCTAGGTGTATCTATAGATGTCCAACTGGAAACCCAAAAAACAAGAAAATATGAGTAAAATACCGACAACATGTTAAGTGTAGTTTTATTTTGGAGCGAGCTTCCTCTTTCTCAGCAACAATAAGAGAAGTCTTAGCAAAATGACACTGACTCCTTTCTTTGGTCGATTAACAACCGATAGCCTATGGGATTCATGGGACCGGAGCAGCAACCTATTTGATCCGTTCATTCCTGTCTCTCAAATTTGGGACGTCGTTGATTTCAGCAGTGCGCTGGACACACCGGCCTTTTCTTTCTCTTGGGATGCGCAGGCCATCACCAACACTAGGCTTGACTAGAAGGAAACCCCTGAAGCTCATTTTTTCACCGCAGATGTGCCCGATAAAAAGGACGAAGCTCCTCCTTTTCTGCAAGTGACATATAGAGGCAAGAAGTAGTGTTTGAGACATGAGAAAGCTTTCAAAAGCCTGTCTGCCCCTGCGAGCTATGGGTTTCGTGCTGGTATTAGGGCAAAAGCACAGGCAGTAGGACATGTAGTAGATCCGGCTCGTAGTAGATGCAGTTACGTCAACATCAATGAAGCATACACGAAAATGATCGTGAGGGTTTCTACACCACCGTATCTACGTAGGTTCATATACATGGTCAAGGGATCTATGGTATTTAAAGCACTGGATCTGGCAGCCTATATGCAATAGATCCAGAGGTAAGGAACATCATGCTTCTCCTATTTTTTATACATAAATCTGAGTCTGGCTTTGTTGTTCTTACATGGGAATTATACGGATCTAGGTCAACCTATCACGTTTTCTCAGATCTATCAACGATCTAATAGATCAGGTACTCAGAGGACCAAACATCCCACTGAAAGTTCAGATCTAGGGGCAAACAAGCATCGAGACAATACCTTGTCCTAACTCACAGGCCCAAAATGCAAAAGAAGGCCTGAAAGGCAAGTTGAACAACAAAGATCTAGCGTTATGGAACAAGACATCTTGGGCAGCAGATAGAGGTCATTCACAGTGGGATACATACCCTATAGTGACGTTCTTACACAGATATTCATCAAAACCCCAGAAGGAGGGAATTACTACCTAAGGATCTGGAAGGGCTGCAAGATCTAGGATTTGAGACTTAAAATACAAAGCCTCCTTGGCATACCAGCGCATGGGTAAAATCTGATCTTTATGGGACACAACTTATAGGATAATTATACCCTTCAGGATTACAACATAATCACATACTCGACCATCATCATCAATCTTCATTTGCAGGGTGGATGTTCTGGAACTAGCTCAAAGAACATAGGCTCCTTCAAAGATGCAATCAAGGGTAAAGGGAAAACATAGACCAATCCTATAACTACCTTTGAACTTCCCGGGCCGTACACCATAGAACAAAAACTTGAGAATCCTACTCTCACCATTGAAATACCTGAGGTAAATACTATATACTTAGATCTACATACCCACACAGTTATCTGCAGATTTAATGGTTTTTGGCCAGAACTAACGTTTTGCAACAATGGATACATACTACATGGACAACAAATTGCGAAATCTACTTATCCCCCAAGGCTTTTGTTATAGTAAGATTCAATATAGAACAGGAAAAGGACGATATCCTCAACTAGTGGCCATGGTTCTTGGTCAGTGCTATGCTCTTCACAACCCCATGGTTTCTAGAGTTTGATGCAAACACAATGGTGGTATCAAAGATGCCAGTCTGGGTTAGGTTGCATAACCTCCCTTTACATTTTTGGCACCACAAGGTTTTAATCGCTATAGGAAATACCTTAGGTAAATTTCTAAAGACTGATAGAGACAGACTCATAAAGGGAATATTTACTTTTGCTAGAATTTGTATCGAAGTAGATCTCAGCTAGGGACTACCAGAAAGCATACTATTGAATTTCAATGATACACAGTGGATATAACCTTTGGATTATGAAAATACAACGTTCTAATGCCAAGGATGTCTACAAACATGCCACCTACTCAGTGCATGTCCACAGGTAAGAAACATCCCCAAATGGAACAAGCAGCAACAGAGGAAGCCTAAAGGATGGCAATATACAGAGCCATTGGTGAAGGAAGAAGACACAGAAAAGACTACAGAATACTAAGCATAAGAAGATGAACATATAGTTCAGAACAACAATCTAAAAGAATAGGAAGTCCCCAGTAACCCTTTGTAGCAACAGGGTTCCCAACTAACAGGAAAGGAAATATCTGGCAACAAGAGAACTCACGGATCAGAAGGATCTGAGTTGGACAAGGACTCTCCCACAACTATAACAGAAAATCAGCTATCCATTGTAACTGCTACCCCCAAAACTGGAGGATGGAAAAAGGTGTAGAAAAATAAAGGGAGAAAAGAATAGCTATTTCATTTATTATTTATTTTATCTTTTGGTTTATGTGAAAACTGGAACAGATCATTTGCATATTCTCTTCAACATCTACAAAATGTAATTTTGTCTTATGAATAAAATTACGACTTTTTCCACGAGAAAAAAAATGAGTAAAATACTGAAAGGAATTACCCTTCTCCCATAGGAAATCTTTGGTTGGACGTTCCCTATCAAAACTCAACCTCCTAAAGCATTGCATCAGCCTATGCATTGCTTTGCATAGCTGGTTGGATGGCTTGCTCTGGACCGGGCTCAGATGAAGTTGTTATGCCTCTATAAGCTGAGAAAATCATCTCTCTATCCCTCTAGGACTCCTTCCCAACCTTTGGAACTGAGAACAAATTTTTCTCCTCACGAAATCGATCTCGCTGACTGAAGCACTACAAAATCTGTTAGTGCTTCCTCTTTTGGATAATTTGATTCACTTGCTCCTGCCTCCCTGTATATGGAAAATATTTCCTATGGATCACTTTCCTTGCCACTTAATCACTGGTTTGATCTCATTATCTCTCTCTCTCCAACAACTGATTTCTACTACTCTCGAAATCAATCTGCCCATGAAATCGAATTGTTGAAGTGATTTCTCCAAGCCCCATCGAATTCTTCTTATAATTCTCTGTTGAGACTTCAACAACTAATATTAGATCCTAATTGATGGATAAGATTAACTTGAAGTTGATCTGTGTGAGTTTCTAGAACATTCACACCTTGACTTAATCAATTCTAATTAATTAGTTATACTCCCTAAGTTTAGACTTAGGAAATATTTAAAAACTGACTAATAATCTAATTAAGTCATTTATAGAAGGAATTTGTAGAAATTTTTTTTGGGTTTTGGAGATCTCAATTTTTATAGTCTCTTCACAAAATTTCAAGGCTATAACACATATGATGCTACAAAAAATAACATTCCTTCTTAGAGAGAAATTTGTTCTCATGATCCACTACACCCTATCTCTATATCATCTCCTGTCACACTACTGATGTCTGGCTCCTACTACCCATCAACCACTGCAAAACTATGATATAAAATACATTTGTGCTTATATGACACTACTAGATTGCTACCAACACTACATCTTCACTGCAACTCCCTCACATCTATTGCTCCTGCAACTGCAACATTTGCAACTAAAATCATCCTAAACATTAAATCAACTATGATTAGTATGATGCATATGTCTCTTGAGTCCTGACTTCTACTAGTATCTACAATGTCACTAAGGAATTTTCATTGCTACTAACTCTGCATTATGCCACCTTCATTGCTTCGAACTTTGCACTGCTCTCCTCAGCATCTAACTACTACTACACTCTACATCTGTCACTCTGGCATCTGACTGCATCTACTGCCACTGATCCATCCTGCTACTATATACTATGGGCTCTCGTAGCAAGGTACTAATCAAAGAGGTGGACCTTCTCAAGGATCGTGCCCATCTGTAGCACTCTAGGGATATAACACCAAGTCACCCCAGTTCACTCTTGTGGGTATATCATCAAACATGGGAAAATCTTCCTCGAGCCTGGAGGAAAGCCTGTTAATCTCTTTTGATGCTACCTGCTAGTACTACTTCTTCTTCACAATGACTACTGATCTGCAAGGAAAATTGAACTTCTTGAGACTAGAAGTTCCCTGAGGAAAATTTTCCCTAAGTGTGTTCTCTTCTTCCTTCCACTCGATGATAGCTGTGCTCTAGAAAATTGCTACAAAACTACTGCATCTAGCTAGAGATATGCTCTGCAAAAATACTGGCCTTCTCTCTCTGCCTCTGGAATCACTCGATCTAGAGAGATCAATTTTTTTTGTCCTTCACTCATAAAAAGTTGAATCTCCTCAAGAAACTTAGCCTCTTGGAAAAGTGACTGTGTTGCATCTGGGGTTTCAATCTGTTGCCCACATTTAAAAACAAAACCCCTTTTTTCTTTTCTACTGAGCTCTCTGGCTGATCCAATGTTCTTTGATACCATGCGAAAATTCAAAAACCCAAATCCTATTGCGGCAACTAGAAATACTTATCCTAATTGCTAAATTAATATTTAACAATTTATTTATTCCTATCTGCATTATGGATCACAAAAGCCTTAGATATAAAAATTGATTTACTATTTACTACAACAAATACTAAATCAATCACACTACATCCTACACAAATAAAATTGTGGAAGAAATAAATGCTAGCATAGACAGATAAATTTACATAGTTATTTTTGGACCAATGTCCCCGAAAAAACCCAACGTTGGAAAATCAGTGCAGCAGTGAAGGTTTACTTTATTATGCAGAAGTGAAATTTGAGTACATTTATGGATGCTCAATTGGCAATCCAAACAACAAGAAAATTTGAGTAAAACACTGAGGGGAATTACCCTTCTTCCACAGGAAATTTCTGGCTCCCTACCAAAATTCGGCCTCCTGGAGTAATGCATTAGCCTCATCACCGCTTTGCGTAGTTGGTTGGACAACTTTGTCTAGAATGGGATTAGATGAAGTCATTATTCCTATGGAAGCTGAGAAAATCGTCTCTTCGACCCTCTAGGGCTCCTTCCTAGCCTCTGGAACTAAGAATGAATTTTTCTCCTTACCAAATCGATCAACCTAACTGAAGCACTGCACAATCCCTCAACGATGCCTCTCTGGGATAATTTGAATCACTTGTTGCTGCCTCCCTAGATCTAGAAAATATTTCCTCCAACTAACTATCCCTACCCCTCAATCACTACTTCTATCTCACTAGCCCTCTCTCCGGCAACTGATTGTTGCTACTCTAGAAATCGATTTTCTCATGAAATCAAACTATTAAGGTTTTAAGGTTCTCTAAGCCCCATTGACTTCCTCTTATAATCTCCCATTGAGACTTCAACGACCAATATTAGATCTTATTCAATGTATACGATTAACTTGAAGTCGATCTATGTGAGTTTCTAGAACATTCACTCACTGACTTAATTAATTATGATTAATTAGTCATATTCCCTAAGTTTAGACTTAGGAAATATTTAACAACTAACTAATAATATAATTAAATAATTTCTAGAAGGAATTTCCAAAAATGATTTCTGGGTTCTAGATATCTCATGTATTCTAGCATCTCCACAAAATTTCAAGGCTAGAATACATTTAATGTTATAAAAACTAACATTATGGATATTGTTTAGTTGATTTTGTTGATAGTTGTATGGATGAAGATATGGATCATTGTACTTGCTTTTGTTGAATCATTCAATGACAATATAATAAGAAGAATAATTTGAAAGGGTTTTTATAACACACTCATCCCACATCTACCCAAGTAATCAGCCAACCAAGTAAATATGCAATGAGAGGCCACTATAATGGGATTAAACCTCCTAGGTGACCTTGAGGAAGTGGTATAGATAAAAATCCACAACAAATACCTTGTATACCTCCTAAAGGACTCCCAGAAGCCTTCCCATTCACCCTCGTGACTTGTCATCCCACTAAGTTTGTAGACCATTGGTGGGCTCCAGTATTGCAGCAATAATGCTGCAACTCTTGGGACTCTCTTCTTAACTTTTATCAACCCAGTTATTCGTAACAAACTTGGAAGCGATGGTGTTGTATGCACAAGTACTAGCTCTTGTCGCAGCTATCACTTGGTCAGCTGGCACAAGTCCACCAAGGCTTTAGCCAACTTCTATAAGCTCTTGGATGAAGCTTGTAAATGATGGATGAAAGCTAACTCAAAGGGGAGGTAATCTACTTGCGGAAAGAAACTAAAAGAAAAAGAGGAATGCAAACCCTAGCAAACCCTAATTCTACCAGCTAATTCTATTGATGTAATACTGAGAATACAAATTGCTGAATGAGATGCCATTGACTTCAAAAAGGGAAAATGCACATGTCTTAGTCTACTTTTGTTCTAGAAGGTATCTTTTTGTATTTTCTTGATTAAGTGTCGATTTTCACATGCATATACTTGAACTGTGCTTCACTATGCAGGAGTGGACCAAGGAAGGGGAATGCTTGGAAGCAGTTGGAGAGGCTCAGAGAGGGTCTAAGGGGCCCCTAGTACTCTTCCCTAGAGTCTCACAAGGTTTGGCTATCAGAAAACCTCACTTGTGAGCTTCTACAGGAAGTCTGCAGGGGTTCTACAGGAAACTTCAGAATTTCTACAGGAAACTTGGAAGTCAGTTTTTAGGAGGTGGATGCGTGAGGGAAGGTGCATGAATGGATCTAAAGGTAGGATAGGGGTCTAAACATGGCCTAAGGACTGGTGGGAGGTTTGGTGGAAGGCTGACTTGGCTTGGAGATGACTAAGGCAATGATGAGCAAGAAGGTAAGGTTTCGTAGACACAAAGGATAGATGGGAAAAAAGGCAGCTTAGCTATGACATAGAACAGGAGGCTTAGATGATGCTTTGGGAGGATGGGTGAAGGAGGAGGATACCCTGCACGGTGGGCCTTGATCAATTCTACACAAACCTGCAAATGATCAATTCCTAGACTAATCTATTCTATCCATCAATCAACACAAATGAGCAGTAACTTTATTTGGGAAGAAAACCTGGTACACCATCTATATAAGGAAACATTTCAGATGTCCAACCCCATGACTAATCTCTGCAATTAAACAAGCACACTAAAAGATTGCATAAGCAACAAACTAGTGTTTTTGTGAGGCAGCCTTGTTTTCCTCAATTCCAGCCCCAAACCCAATAAGGCCGAGGTGAAACCAGGAGTGTATTTGTCTCTTTTTCTTGGAGATCTTTGCTATTATTATTCTACCAAAAAATCTAAACCAAAACCATTCATAAAAATTGATCTATTCCAGCATCATAACAAAATCTACTTAACAACAAGGTGTTCAAATGCATAAAAGAGAGGAAAAAAACAGTGATACATAAAGAAACACAATGGTACAGAAAGGAGATCCTAGGCTCTCAAGTTGGGCCCAACCCTGAGAGCTTTGGCTCCTATAAAAACTCAGACTTGTTAGGAAACCAAACTGCTTATCATTATTCAAAAGAGTCATAACAGTTTTGCCAAAAATGGCTACAAGAAAATAGAGCTGCTGCAGCACTGGAGTACAAAGTACACAATAGATTCAAAAGTCTTTTTACGAAGGCTGAGGCCTCAACATTTATAGATAACGAGGGACCTAGCTGGCCTCCTCAATCCGTGGAACTCGGCTGTCAAACTGTGAGTCAAACATCCCCTTTCTAAATGTTGATTGGCTGCCTTCTAGATTCAGCTCGGTGGTCTTTGGAGCTCGGAGCTCAAGGTGAGAATCCCGAGGAAGGGTCATTGAATGCCGTGGACATCCCTCCTTCAAGTCCTCATTTCAGGCTTGGCTGCCTTATAGCTCATGATTGCTTTGACTTTGCTCCAATACGTCAAAAAATCCTGAAATAGACACATGTTAAACACCTAGGAAAAGTAACTTCCCTTATTCGTACCAAAGACACAAAAATACTAGAAATAATGCATAAACTATAGAAAATGATGGATTTGAACAAGGGCTGAACAATGAAAATGAGGCCAAATGAGCCCAAATTGTTACCAATTTTGGGGCTCATCATCACCCCCCTGCTAAAATGGTTGCTCATCCCTGAGCAACTAGTCCAGCTCCTCATCTTTCATTGCTTTGATGGCCACTCTCCCATCCCAGGCTTCTGAAGTAGTGTCCTCAACACTGTCATGAAATCCAGCCTTCCTCTCCACTTCTTCCCACTGCTTATGCTCCTCCTCTTCTGATCCTCCCTCTAATAATCCCAACAGCAAGGGTGGACTTAGCTTGAGGCCTATCCAAATGGCTTGGAGGTTTTTCATAGACTTCTTGTAGAGAGGTACCCATGCCAGGGCCACCCTCATCCGAGTTGGAGTGTGATATTCCCGAATCTTGAGGCTATGAGACAATGTGTTCCACCTACGAGTGCAAGCATGAACACAATTGTCCCCAAGTAACCTTTCCATGTCCTCGAAGTGTGCTATGGCCTGGGCCTGACGATCCATGTAATCCAATAATCCCTAGGAATTGGTTGCTAGGTGCTGGTGAGTGGATATCAGTGCTGTAGGGTCCCCTGGCTCTGCTCTGATCAACAACAGTTCATGTAACTCCTGGTCCATGATATTCCTGACCTCAGCTGCTCTCTTCTCTTCATGGTTTAACCATGAGTTCATTGCCATTAGCTGCATATCCCCTACTGCTGTGTTGGGGTCCAACGAAGTGATGTTTGGAAGTGCTAAGTTATGGAGGTAAAACTCTGAGAGCTTGGCTTTATCTTCCGAGGAACTGGTGTTACATAAATATGTGAATTGCTGGGGGTTATGGATATGAGAGATACCCCTTTGCGCCAATGTATTAATTTGGAACTGTAGCCAGTGGTCCCGAAGATACAAGCCATAAGATTTAGCCGACTGCCTACATTGGAGTGCTTCCATTGCCCAACTGGCCATACAGGCCAGTTGTGCCTCCTTTTCTTGCACCTGTTGCCTTAGTGATTGTACCTCAATATCTGCCTGTAGTTCCCTTTCCTGTAGCTACTGGTCGAATTCCTCAAGATCAACTTGCATGTCTTCTTCCCCTTGAGGCTCTGCTGAGGGATCCTTGGCTGCCATGCCCTTTTCTTTCCCTTGTTCCTGTAACTGGAGCTGCTGCCTGAGCAACTCATTTTCTTCTCTCAATTTGGATTGCTGGGAGCTTTCCACATGCCTTACTCTTGCTAGCTCCCTTTGTGCTTCCTTGAGCCTTTCCTCTAGAGGCCCAATATCCGCTACTCCCTTAGATTTAGCTATCCTCATCCACATGTGGGTTCGGACCCGTTCTTCTTCTAGTGCTAAAAACAGTGGCATTGTAAACTTTTGGGGAATAATTCTGCCTGCTTCCAAAAAGTTATAATAAGAGCCCAAGTTGGGCTATGGGCTTGGCTCTGCAATATCATCAAGTTTCTCCTCCTTTGGTGGTGACTCGGCTGTTCCCTCCTCCTTTGGTGGTGACTCAACTGCCTTCTCCTCCATCTGCTCAGTTTCCTTGAGCCTAGCCAGAGTTTCCTGTAGAATGGCCTCAGCCTCCTGTAGAGAGGCTTGTGAGCTCATTTTTTCCACTCTGTCCTTCCATGAAGATGTTTTCGGGCTTCCCCTCTCATAAGTGATGGAGGCTTTAGAGGGGGACTTATCCCTTGGCGTGGTAGGAGCATCCTCAATAATGATAGGTTCTTTGGATGGAGGCTGGGGTCTACCAATCTTAATTCTCACACTCCTCCTTGCTTTGAAATATAAAGGAGTCTCCCTTTTTCGTTTTTCTTTTGGCTTGGGAGGAGTACTTAGGGCGGCCAACACAGCTGCTGCCTCCCTAGCTAGGATTTCAGCTGATTTCTCCTGCTGTTGTTCTCCTTTCGGACTTCCTGTAGAAAGTCCTGTAGTGGTATCTTTCTGGCTTCCTGTAGAAGCCATTTTCAATTTTCCTGTAGAGGGACCTTGCTGTTTCCATGAAGGAATTCTTCACTCCCTCCTTGTAGGACCACTCTGCTGCTCCCCTGTAGGAGCACTTTGTTGCTTCCTTGTAGGAGCACTCTGTTGCTTCCCTGTAAGAGCACTTTGTTGCTTTCCTGTAGGGGTACTTTGTTGTTTTCTTGTAGGAATCGAGGGCATAGTTTTAGCCTGCTTGGCTGTGGGAACCTTTTCTTTCATCCTGGCCGAGGTAGCCTTAGGGGTGTCCTTACTGTCCTGGACTTTCTCAGTCCGCTCTGCCCTGCTCTGTAGTCTCTTTTCTCTGGGCGTTGGGGCAATCCCAGCATCCCCTGTTTTGGCAGCTTGCTTTACTGGTGTTCCTTTTTTCTCCTTATTGGGGGCTTTGCCCTTGGTGTCCTGTCTTTTGGTCTTCTTCTCGGCCTGCATAGGCTCCTTCTCTTCACTGCTAGAGCAAGTAAGCTCCTCAGCTAAAACTCAGATGTCATCATCCTTTGTCATATTCTGGAAAATCTCCCATGAGAGAGGGACGGTGAAAGTGTGGAGTGCATCTTCCACAAGGAGCTTTATAAGCCCATGATGTGCTAGCTGGTCCGGTGTCCCTTCTCTGAGCTTGGTGGCACATTCAGTCATGGACTGCAAAAGGAAGTATGGAATGCTCAATTTCTTCTCCGAGGGGAGGTCCATGTGGTGCCTGAGCTCTGTGAGCAGCCGAAAGTGATAACCATATATGATACTAAACCGCCCCTCGCAAGTGATATACTTCATAATTTGGAGGTTGACTTCACTCCAGAGCGGCTGCAGGCTAGTCCTCCTCACTCCATTTTTATCCTCTCAGAATTGTTCTTCAGGTAAGAAGAATTCTTCTTTAGCCTTCTTACCCAGCTTCCTTTCCTCCTTATCCCACGGGATTCCCATTGGAAGATCAGTCACCCTGCTGATGAGCTGCGGTGTGAGTCTGAGGGATAATCCCCTGAAATTGACGATGGCCAATGTTTTTGACTTCGACTCCAGGGACCGGAGGAATTCTTCTGTAATTTCATCGTCATGCCCCTGGAGCTTGTCACAAAATGACATCCACTGTGCATGGGAGAACAATTCTACCACCTCAGGGGTCTCCCGTAACTTCTTTGAGTCTGATGGTTCTTTAAGAATGAACCCGCCCGGCATGATCAAATTCTGTGTTTGCGCTCTTGGACTGAGACTTCTGAGCGGATTCTTTCCTTAGAGCGGAAGAAAAAGAAACCTTTGGTCGATTGCCTTGCTGACTTTGTCTGCTTAGATGTACAGAGGAAGGATTTTGAGAATTTCCACTCGAAGCGCAGAGCCCATTTCCGTTATACACGCAGTGGCAAAAAAAATAAAATTGCAGTTTTGACAGTGTTTCAGCAGGGTATCACCTTCGACAGAAAGGAATTTCCATTTATGCGTGAACAAAATTCTCATGCAGATGACGACGACGATTATAGCAGCGACGCATATATCAAACCAGACAGAATTACACTTGAATTTCCCTACCCCTTTCTACGTCGACTGCACCACCTTTGAAAAGAAATTTTCTTTGCATGAGGAGGTTAAATTCTGCCTACCTCTGAAATTCGCCACCCCGACGTGAACAATCCGCACTGTTGTAGATGCCGTGTTTCCTGTAGTGCAGTTTCCTGTAGGAGTTCGTTCTTGGCTTCCAGAGGAGTTTACGGCAGTGCAAGACCAGTCTGAGCGGCAGCAGGATGCTTGAATCAGGCAGAAGACTTCGGGTTAATCGCTCGTAGAGGAAGAGGACGCACATTTGGCTGGGAAATGGTTGTTTCATAAATGATTGCAGCTCGTTATAAAAATCCACTGGCCGATTTCGAATTTCTGCGAAATCCATGGCGCGGGGTTGAGCTGTCCCTAATTGTCCATTGGCCGACGTCATCGTAATCATATCTCAGCGTGCCCTTGACCGCCGAATTCTCCCCACTCGAGTGACCGCCACCAATCTTGTCATACTTCCGCTTCTTCCCGACTGGACCTTTCCCACGTGCCGATTGTTCATCCTTCCTGCATAATCGATCCAGTTTGGATCCTACGAGGCCGCTTGACGGGCTGTGGTGGCCAGTTGAGCGGCAACCCCTTGTTCAATCCGCCCATTTCCAAAGTTTTGCATATTCAGAGTATAGTTTATGCTATGGGAAGAAATAAGGTTAGTTACTTACTTGTGCGGCCGTGGATGTGATTTCTTCCAGGGTTTAAGATGATGGATGCCGATCTGCATGCTGCTGCTCTTGTGGTTAGGTGCTAGAGCTTCTCCGAATTGGCTGCTGCTGGCTGGGAGTCTCGGAGACCTATTCCTCTGGTGGCAAACATGGCATGCATCGATCCTGTGAACTACTGGTGTCTTTGTGGCAGGTACTCCAGCTGGATCAGCTGCTACAGGATTCCTGTAGGACATCCTGTAGTTGTTTCTCCCCCAGGGGTGCATGCTGACATAATTAGATTTTTATTGAACAGGTGAAAGGTCTTGAGGTCGCCTAACAGGTGAGCACTCTAGCCTTAGGAGACCTTGTTTCTGAATTTGAAAAGAAATCCAATTTCCCTAATTTGAAATACAGAGCTTTCTTTGCATGTACAGGTATGCTTGCTCAGATTGGAGTTGTGGTGGTGAAAGAGGTGGAGCGAGTGGGGAATGATAGAGAAGGGTGGTTGCATGCCCCGTTAGTCAACTTGATGCTCCACATTTCTCCTTGTATTTGATTCTGGCCCACTCAAACGTTCTACAGGAAGTTTCCTGTAGAAATACAGAACTTCCTGTAGAAGGCCAAACCACGACCCGATTGCACCCAAACTTTGCAAAAATGAGTGTCCATGGTTGATGTGCATGAGAACCCATATCTGTGAGTTGACAGTCCTCCTTTGGTGCGCTGTATACCTGCAAAAATTCAAAGATCAACTGTTTTTTTCTTGTTCTTTTTTCATCTTTTTCTTCTCTTTTTTCTTTTTTTTTTTTCCTTTTTTTTCTTTTTTTTCAAGAGACAGCAAGGGTGTCTCAATGAGGTTTTCACCCCTACCTCCTGCCCCGGGCGCCTTGAAAAGGTTTTCACCCCAGGATCTTTTATTTCCATTCCTTTTTTTTTTTTTTGAAAGACAGCAGGAGTGCCTGAATGGGTTTCATTCCTACTTACCTGCCTTGGGCGCCTCAAAAAGGTTTTCACCCAAGGATCTTTCTTTCTTTTCTTCTTCTTCTTCTTTTTTTTTTTTTTTTTTTTTTTTAGAATATGAAATGAGGCTCAGGGTGTGCCCAAAACGGAGGCAGAACCCTTCTCTATGACCAGCACCGATTTTTCCATAGTTTTGATGAACTCTTGCCTTGACAGAGGCTTCGTGTAGATCTTGAGTCGATGTCCATTGACAAGCATGGGAATGGCTTCTTCATCAATAGTTCAGATAAGAACAGAGCCATTATCATTACACTTTTCTACTTCATATGGTCCCAACCACCTCGTTCTCAGTTTTCCCTTGAAATCCTTATGTCTGGAATCATATAGCATCGCCTAATCTCCCGGCTGGAATTGTTTGTCATTGAGGTGCCGGTCATGCCACACCTTCCTCTGAAGTTGTATCACTTCTGAGTGGAGGAGGGCCTGCATTCGAAGTTCATCTAACCCATTCAGCTGCATTAACCTTTCTTGTTGAGCATGACTGAGGTCTAGGTCCAGCTGAGCTGCCATTCTCAAGGTGTTGTACTCAAACTCAATTGACAACAAAGCTCTCTTTCCATAGACCAGCTCATAGGGTGTGAAACTAGTGGTGGTCTTCCAAGTGGTGTTGTAGGCCCAGGTGGCCTCAACCAGGCGATCTGCCCAATCCTTTCTACTGCTGCTCACCACCTTGGTCAAGATCCCCTCTAATGCTCAGTTGGTGACTTCCACTTGCCCATTCGCTTGAGGATGATATAGGGTGGAAGTCCTATGCTTGATTCCGTGATGAGCAAGCAGATCTTCAATCAAATTGGAGGTGAACTGGCTTCCTTGATCGATGACTATCTCTCTTGGGTAGCCAAATTTGTAGAAAATGTTTTCTCTCAAGAACTGGCCACCTTCTCTTCTGTTGCTACTTTGATTGCTTTGGTCTCTACCCACTTTGTCAAATAATATGTGCACACAATAATGTAAGACCTTTGCCTTGAAGGAGGGTTGATAGGGCCCACAAAGTCCATACCCCACTTCTCAAATGGCTCAAGAGACACCTGAGGTTGGAGAGGCATTTCATCCCTTGGGGTTGGTTTCCCCATCCTTTGACATCGGTCACATTGGCTGATATATCTTCTGACATCTGCATGAAGAGTGGGCCAATAGTAGCCTGCCTGTAGAATCTTGAAGGCAGTCCTCTTGGCTGCAAAATGTCCTCCACAAGGTCCATCGTGAAAAGTTAGGAGGATGTCAAAGACTTCCTCCTCCCTTACACAATGCCTTAAGATCTGATCAGGGCCAAGTTTGAACAAGTTGCCCCCGATCCAAATAAATGAGACACTTTTTCTCACAATTATGCTCGTCTCCTTCGAGGATAGATGCGGAGGGAACTGTGCTGAGACCAGATAGTTTGCTATATCAGCAAACCACGGGGAGAGTACGGAGATAGAAAACAGATGCTCATCTGGCATCTGGTCATCCAAGGTTCCTTCTTCACCTGCAGGCAAATCCAGTCTAGACAAGAAGTCAACAACAACATTTTCTCTACCTGGTTTATCAACAATGGACAAATCAAACTGCTGCAATAAAAGTAGCCATCTAATAATACGAGCATTCACATGAGGCTTATTCATTAAATATCGGATTGCAACATGGTCAGTATGTACAAATGTTTTATAGCCAGTGATATAGTGTCGGAACTTGTTCAGGGCGTGGACCACAGCCAGGAACTCTTTCTCGGTTACCGTGTAATTAATTTCTGCCTTGGATAAGTTTTTACTGACAAAGTATATAGCAGATGGGAGTTTCTCTTCAACTTGTCCTAAGGCTACCCCTATGGCTTTGTTCGAGGCATCCGTGTGGATGTGGAAAGGTAGGGCCCAGTTTGGGCCTCTTAGAATTGGAGCAGACACCAACTTATCCTTCAACTCATTCAGAGCCTTCTGGCAGTCATCTGACCATTTAAACTCAACATCTTTTGCTAAGAGGCCAAACAATGGCGAGGCTAGCTTAGTAAAGTCTTTAATGAATCTACAGTAATATCATGTTAAGCCTAGGAAACTCCGGACATCTCTCACCTTCTGAGGAGGTGGGACCCTTTTGATGATAGCAACTTCACTGGAATCCACCTGTAACCCCTGGCGAGAAATGGTATGGCCTAACACGGTCCCTTCAGTCATCAGGAACTCACATTTCTTAGGACTGAGGGACAAGTTCATCTCAATGTACTTTCTCAAAACTTTTCCCAGGTTGGATAAGGCTTCCTGGAAGCTAGACCCGTAAGGAGTAAAGTCATCCATATATATTTCTACCGAATCATGGACCAACTCGGCAAAGATGTTTAACACATCTCTCTGGAAAGTGGTAGGGGCATTACATAGCCCAAAGGGAAGGATGCGGTAGGCAAAGGTACCCCATGGACAGGTGAAAGTGGTCTTATCTTGGTCCTCTGGGCTGATTTGGATCTGATTATACCTGTTGAACCCATCTAGGAAAGAGAAAAACCTCTTCCCTGCCAGACCATCCAACACTTGATCTATGAAAGGTAAAGGGAAGTGGTATTTATTGGTGGCTTTGTTCAATTCTCTGTAGTCCACACAGATTCTCCATTTCCCATTTTTCTTGGGCACCAACACTAGAGGGGAAACCCATTCGCTATCCGAGATGGGGTAGATGAATCCCGCATCCAACAATTTTTTTACCTCTTCTTTAACAATGTCTTTGAGGGCTGGATTCATCCTGCTCTAGGATTTCCTAACTGGTTTGCAGTCCTCCTTGATGTAGATATGATGAGTGCAGACTGAGGGATGGATTCCCTTCATTTCCTTGTAGCTCCAAGCAAAGGCCTCCAAATGGCGGGTCAAGAGACTACATAGCACCTTTTCCTGAGAGGGAGAGAGAGAGGATCTTATCTTCAAGGTCTTCTCAGGGCCAAACTCCACATTCTTAACTCCGGGGTTGGCCGGATTAGTGGCACTTAGGTCCACTAAGGCATTGGCCTGGGTGTCTTCCACCAATTCTTCCAAGGATAGCTCACTAGGGGGAGGATTTTGGATTAAGTTTTCAATCAAATCATCGTCGGTTGGAAGACCTCCCTTGGTGGCCTCTATTGTGCATAATGGTGCATATTAGACCTCATCCTCTTCTCCTTCTTCCAACCAGAGGGGTAAGTCATGTTCTATCGAAGGTTGGGCAGGAGGATATAGGACCAGTTGCTTGGACATAGGCCCATTTTTTATGCTCATGCTTCTGGCTCGACAGCTGATGTAAGCATCTGCAGTGGCCAGCCAAGGCCTTCCCAAAATGAGGGGATAACCTGTGATTTTTTCCTTAGGCTGGAGGACCAAAAAGTCCGCAGGGTATTCCCACAAGTCTACAAAGACCAAGACATCCTCCACAATTCCTTCGGGAGTCACGGTGGAGTGATCTGCCAATTGCAGCACTATCGAAGTCTTTCTTAGGGAACTCTGAAGATTGAGCTTAAGCATGGTGTCCCTGGTCATCACATTGATGGCAGCCCCTAAATCAATCAGAGTGTGGGGTATAATGGTGCCATTGATGTGGACATCAACTACAGGGCTCCCAGGGTCCAAATACTTCGGACATATTACTTGCCCCAACATGAGATCGGACAGTTGTCCTATGACATTGATGGTCGAGGCATCTTTCTTTCGCCTACCTGGGTGCCTGAAACACTTCCCTTTAATCAATTTGTTGTAAATTGGTACATCTTTGATGGCCTGGAGAAGTGGAATTTTCACAAACAACTGCTTGAGTTCTCCCAGAAGCTCATCCTCCTCTGGGTTGGGCTGTGTGGTCGCTGTGAGTCGCTCAGGAAAGGGAGGAATGGCTTGGGGTTCACTTTCTTGTTTCTCTTCCTCCTCTTCTAAGGGAGGAGGTTGGCATTCTGGAATGACTTTCCTAGATCGCAGGTTGATCTCCTCGATCTCCATAGCATAGGTAGGGCATGATGTCTCCCCAGTATATACCTGCTGGGCCTGTCTGTTGTTGGGGTTCAGGTTCGGTTGAGCAGGCATCTGGGGTTGTCTTGGAGGAGCAGGAGGTAATGGTTGGGGTTGAGTTGGTGGTGGAGGCAGAATGGCGGGATGAGTGTTGTATTGGGGCCTCCACCCCAGTTGAGGTGCATTCCACTGAGGTTGTGGCTGGGCATGAGAGTGAAACGAATGAGAAGGAGGTTGAGTTTGTTATGGAGATGGATAAGACCATGGAGGAGGTGCGAACCAGGAAGGATGAGCAAGGGGACCACAAGAAGGCATATGGGCAGGTTGGTTGGGGTGGTAATAAGCTTGGGATGACCCTTGCATTCCCTACTGATAAGGTCTGGGTCCATGAGGCCTCCTTTGGTTGAGGAAGTAGAGAGGTTTAGTAGCCACCTCGATCCCGAGGTACATGGCTTTAAATCCAGGCAAGGTATGACATTGGTTGGTGGGATGGTCTTCCTCACACACGAAATATACCTCTACTGAGTGTAATGGGCACTCATTCTTGGGGTGCTTCCTTGTGCATCTAGGACAAAAAATGGCCAAGGCCCTCTCATCTTCTTCTTTCTTCTGCTGAATTCAGAAGGTATCAAGTTGCATGGCAATGGTCTATCTCATATCGCTCTTAAGATCTTCCATCTGGTTAGCAAACTCATGCTTGGAGAGAGAGGTGCTAGCTGAGAGATGACTTCCCCTACCTCTCTTCCGGACCGCCCTAGAATGGTTTCTAAACATAGTCTTTATATCCTCATAAGGTAGTTGGTAGATATCTCCTCCAGCTAGCAGGTTAAGGGTGTCCAAAAGGTCTTCAGGGACTCCTCGAAGCAGAACCAACTTCAGAGATTCCGGGTCAAGTGTGCACCTGGCCCATTTATAACTAAGTTGGAACCTTTCCTCATAGTCTTCCAAAGATTCATCGCTTCCCATGGTCATCCGAAAGATTTCACCCTTTGTTTCCTTGGACCTGCAGTAGTCTCTGTACTTGGTGTTAAAATCTTGTTGCATTTGGGCCCAAGTGGTGATACTGTTTCCAAGTAACCCCATGAACCAGCGTAATGCTGCATCCTTGAGGGTAGAGGGAAAGAGTTTCAGCTTTTTCTCATCCTCAGCATAGTCATAAGTTCGACAAAGGGCATCAAACTCAAACAAGAAGGTATCAGGGTTATCAGTAGTCAGACCATGGAAATGAGGTAGTGCAGAGGGACTTATGCTTTTCATTTTTATGTCTACATTGGTCTCTCGAATGGGAAAGGCACCCTCTATTCTCTCATCTTCTCTTCTACCATTTCAGTTTTCAACCATGGCTGCAGACGGAATGGTTTCTAACTCTTCTTCTGCTATAGGATCTTTGTATATCTCAGGAGGTTCACCTATAGGTTCTTCTAGCTCACTGTCACCAGAGAAAAGAGAAAGTTGACTCAGTGATGT
>APFE031262204.1:0-14178 GCA_000404065.3 Pinus taeda
AGGAGGGAGGGTGGTAACAGGGATGGCGGTAAGCGGGTTCCCCGCACCACCTTTGGGGAAAGGCGGTATCGGGGAGGGGGGCTCCGAACAATCCCACCGCTTGCCACGCGTCCCTGTACGTGGAAGAAAACCACTTTCCTCGGACGCTAAAGGTCGGCAGGTCGGGGAGCGAAATTGACCGCCCACCATAAGATCTGGGCAGCGGAGATCGGACGGCTGGCGGGTCCTCCGACGGGTCGTGCAGGTTGGGGAGGGACCCACCGGCTGATTAAAATATTCGCTTAAATACTTCGGGCGGGCAACCTTGGAATAATGGGTTTTTCGGGATTTCTTGGGTTTTTCCATAATTTCAAAAGGGGTTATGGGTAGGAAGGGGTTTTTATAGGGTCTTTCTTTGCAGATGAAGGTTTAATGAGTGAAATGACTTGGAATAGGGAGAGAGATGAAATGGAGGTTCATCAAAGTGACCAGGTGTCATTTTGATTCATTTTTAAAAGACCATATGGCTATAATGCCAAGGGGAGGGATATTTATACAAACTTTGGGGTTTATACATCATGGTGTTAATACTAGTAGGGGAAGGGTAAGATAGGGGAGTTACATAGTAGAATTAGAGGTTAATATGGATGAAGTGGGTAAGTGAGGGGGAATGTTACTGAGTTTGTTTGAAACACACTTAGTTTAGGGAGTAGATTAAAATGAAAAGATTTTTACATAGGAAATGTGGCCTTTAAAGGATGAAGAACCTCCATGAAACCATAAATCTTTGCCTGCATTTTAACTCATGAGGGGATGTTAGTAACAAATGGGAAAAATGGAAGGAAGGGAGGTTAGACATGCTTCTTTGTTTTTGCTTCTCTCATTTTGACCATCAAAGTCAAATTTTGAACTGAATATCACTTCTGCAACCCCATCTTACCTACCCAGTCCTTTGCCTAGCATTTTTTTTTTTTGTTTCTTCTTGGAGGGTGCACTTGGACTTGCAGACCCTTTGTGTGCCTTTTCTTTTTCTGGCTTTTTTCCTTTGATTTTCTATCAAATTCTACCCTTATTTCTTCCAAGGTCCCAGATTAAACTATTGGGAATCTTTCTTCTCTACCTGAACTACTTGTCTGCCAAGATTTTAAACAGTTTGGACAGACTTCTTTCTCTATTCTACAACAGGAAATTTAAACATGGCATGATCCAGATTAGGCTGTTGGACCATCCATCAAAATTAAGTCCTTATCCAGATATAGACACCCCTTGTCCCCTTATGGAAATATGGGATCTTTGCATCATCAAAGCAGAGCATATTTGGACCTTTTATGACCAATCATGAAATATGAAACCTATTGATATAGGTAACAAACAGCTACCTCAAAATATCATCATAATAATTCTCCTGTGATTTGAATTGATTCAAATGATTGTCCTTCTCTTTAGTCTCATGTTGACTTGATGCTCCTCTGAGCTTATCCCCATTTACCAACTAGGTCCACAAATTTGAAGTGGCCATCTTCCACCTTGTCCTCCCATAGAGCGTTCCCTTTTAAACACTTATTGTTGTATCCAAATAAAACTCCTTGTATGTTACCTATTAGCATACACTCATTCAAGAAAACTTAAGCTTTGCTAACTCTTCATTAATAGGCACCATATTTAGATATGGTCTTCCTTCTTTTTATTTTGCTAAATACTTCTTTTCTTTGCCTCCTTGAAGCAATTCTGCAATTTCTTCTTCTTTTGGAACACTTTTTAAGGATTTTCATTCTTTATAACATGCATGCATACACAATTCATTAATTTTCAAAACATGAGGTTCCTTGATCCCTGTTGATGATTCTATCTTCTCCTCCTTATGCCGATCCAAACATTCCAAAAGACTTTTATCAGATCTCTCATCAACATTCTTGCCTTCTCCAAGCATAATCCTCAGTTATGGTTCATAGATGTGAATTGCTTCTTCCTCTTCCAAATACCTTTATTCATACTTACTTGCTTTGATTTTCCTCTCCTTCTTAATCAAAACATTTATTCTATTTCTGAGTTTCTTTACATATAATTGCTTAACAAGCCATTTGATTTTTTTCTTCATCTTCCATCCATTTCTCTGAATTTTCTCACTTTCTTCTAGCAACTCCATTAGTTCACTAAGTTGAAACTTCATTTGAGCCATTTATCGGTTAAATTCTTCTTGACTTATCTTGTTTTCTCCAACTACCTTGACATCTTTCCTCATTTTGTTGCGACTTTCTTCATTTTGCTGTGATTTTCTTCCTTAATCTAGTTGTGTCTTGTCATATTCATCTCTTTATTTGTGAACTTCCTCATGCTCATTGTGGGTTGCAACCAAGCCTCTATCTGTAGCAAGCCTTTATACCTCCTATCCAATACCTCACCAAGTTTCCTCTGAACTTGGTCTTTTGGTACCTTCTCGGTTCTCCTCTATAGAACCTCTTGAGATTCCTCTGCTCTTCTAGGCTTTTACAATTTTCTCACTTCTCCTCTAAAGAGGTTCATCTGCTCATTCTTTGGAAAAATATACCTACACCTTCGACTGTGGAGTTGTCTTAAAAACTTTTATCCAACCTTAATTATAATTTGTTCTTCTCTCTCTACTACGCAACTTCTGCTACAAAAGGTTTCTGTCACACTTTTCATCACTTGAGAACTTCACTTTCCCTTGTTTCCTTGTTACAACTTTCTAGATGTAATTTGTTGCCATAATACCTTATCTACTACTGCTTGCAATCATCACATACATATTTAACAGAATTATTATAAAACATAAAGCTCAATACCTATCAATCTACACCATGATTTTGTCCTTCAAATACTTTTTATCCAACTTTGCTTCTTCTTCACTAGAATGTTCTCTCATCTATTTCCTTAAGGTTCTTTTGTTGAACTTTATCCCTCACAAGATAATAGTACCATATTATCGTGATCATATTTCATATCTCACTTCCTTTGCATGAAATAATCACTCGTTCTTACCCAAATTCCCCATATCTTGTCTTTTTTCTCCAAATGAGAAAACTTTTGTTGCTCTAATACCACTCTGATTCATCGTGTCTCACTTTGTCACTCTATTATGCTTCTCTTTCGTATTCCTCACTTCTAAATCCTTTGGATTATATTGATTTAGCTGAAATGGTGATCTTCATACAATAAAATAATCCCTTTCTAATTCAATGTGGAAGCTTCAAATATACGATGTATTTAACCACCCAAAATTAAAAAAATTATTATCCCTTTATACTTAGGCTTATCTCATAATTCTCATGTGTTTATGATCCAAAATAAGGTCTTAACACCAAAGGCACTTAAGTTGACAATCTTGTTTTTCGCCACTTTCACATTATATCAAAATTTCCTAGAATTCCACCTTTCATGTGATTTGGGTTTGTAAGACAAGATCTACCTTTTTCCCTTTGTGCTTTTTTTGGGGTTTACAAAATTTGCAATGTCCCATATATCATTGGACTATTTATGGTTGGCATATTATATGTGGGGTTAGACCCAGATCAATTTTCACATGGGTTGAATTTTCAATGAGAATTATATTTGGTGTTGTGAAGCTGAATGCAATATCATCCAGATGCCACAAGTCCATGATTTCCTGAATCGTGCATGATAAATACTTTTCAGAAACAATAAAACTATTGCCTTGTACTCCACTAGGGTCCACAATATAATTGGATCTAGTGGTACTATATTCATTACACTCTTCAAAATCCTTTGAGCATCATATATGTTTGAAGTCAGATTAGTATACAACGTCTCAGATGTGGATCCCATGCCATATCCAGTTTCGATTACACTTTGGTATAGTTGGATGTCTAAGGGGTCGTACATGCTTCAATTGACATATTTTATGATGGAGATCTAAACGAATTCATTAATTAACGTACTTGATTGTATCTTTTGAATCCGATCTTGATATGTAAATTAACCATTCTCCTACTTCCATGAAACTGGTGAAGGTTATTGTGTGAGGGTTTTAGAATCACTCTGCAACAAGTTAAAGAAACTAATACTACATTCTAGGCTCATAACAACGAATCCAAATAGTTATAAAACACATGGATCTATAGAAATAACATGTTTAATATGCAAGGATTTTTAAAGAAATCACAAGCCTGATAAAATATCAAAATAAAATTATAGATATTTCTCTCGCTCCTCACTTTCTCAAATGAGCAAATGATTGATAGGCTTTCTTCACTATCTAGGTCTGAAAAAGCATTCGGTTGGCCTCCTTGCTCACACAATTTTCACACACACATTTTTTCTTAGCGTACTTCTTTTTTCTATTTTTTGATTTAATTGTGTATACACAAAATGAGAATTTGTTGAGATCCACTAAAGGTGGATCAAATCACCTAATTATTGGAAAATATCCCTAGAATCTCTAATTCTCTCAACTACTACCTTGAAATAGTGAATTACATGTTGGGAGGAAATAATTACTCATTATTTTAATCAATATATATTACATCATATTTATAAAACAAACTTTCTAGTCTTATTTTCATAACTTAATTAAATGAAACCAAATTAAAGGAACCCACTCCCTTTAATAAAGGTGATGATACCTTCTAAGTCTTGTTGACGTTTGAATGATGCTCCTGCATCATCACCCATGGAATTTCCACCTTAATAACATATTCAAATATCAACTCCAAGTGTGTGTTCCTTGTTAATAATTATCACAAGTTTGGAATACAGTAGATCTCATTAAAGAAAATACTTTTTCTTTCCATTTTCAAATAAAGTTTCTGGACTTTTAATTTAACTATCCATAATTAATAGGTGGGTGGTAGGGATTTAAATTTATGGAATATACACATAATATTTTTAGCATTATTCACAAATAGAGAGTTGATATTTTATTTGTAAGCTCAAGATCTTCAATTATACTGAAAAATATGTATAATGCATAATACATATAGGCATCTTGAACATATTTGTCCTACCAAAAAAGACACTAGGCGAAGACGTTTGATTAAGGATGAGGCTAAAATGTATAAAAAAAATCCATATCATAGTTGGTTATCACTATGTTACATGAGTACAATGTTGCAAAATGAGGCTATGAGAGGCATATTATTCACGATAAAACATTTAACATGCAAGAAAAGCTAAAATCTGGATAGAACTTCTTAGCTTACTATGGTGGCATTTTGCCATGTGGGCGTCATGCACATTAGCCTAAAAGATTAGGAGTCTCTCGATTGGCAAGAGGAGGGTATTCTCTATTTGGGAGCATAACCTCTTCTAGTCATGGAATATTCTCATCCGTAATCTAACACAACAAATGGATCTCCTTCATCCCGGGGAGGAGCTCAACTCTTGTTTCACTTTGATCAAACATGAACTTCCTGGTCAAATTATTGACGTGCTAGTATATATCTACCATGTGTAAGCAATGTATTTTCATTCTTTGGGAGTCCTTATATCTGGCACCCAATTTTCAACCTCTATGAAAACTTCATAGTTTGACAACTATTGCCACTTGTCAACCAATTAGTGCTCCATGTCTTATAAGTCCCCTTGTGCTGACAAGGGAACGTGTTCTAGAAACATTTATGTTGATTCTTGAGCCTAGGTGCAAGCATAGGAGTGACTTTCCTACCCCTGTCCTCTTCCCCTCACCCCACCCCACCAACCCCCCCCCCCACGTCCTCTCCCACTTGTCCTCAAGTAAGCTCGTTCCTCAGGCATTACTTAGGAGGAAAGAAAATCATTACAAATAGAGGAAACATTGACTGGGAAGAATCCAAATGTAAGGAGAATGGAGGATTGTGCTGGAGAGCGAGAAGAGAGCAAGAAGATTTGAGAAAGGGAAAGAAAAAATTGAAAGAGAAACACCAACCAAAAGGACCAGAGTTACGCCACCAACCAGAATTCCCCAAAGCACTAAAGATAACAAGAGATTTATGGAAATGAGAGACTAAATAGAACTAGAGAAATACACTTTAGCAATGTTCAATTGAAAGTGAAAATAGAATAGTCATTTTACCAGGTTCCCTTCATGGCGAGGTAAGTTGATAAGCTAAGCAAGAAGAGATTGAACATAGGAGTCGAGTAGAGTCCTTATAGACAAAAGGACTAGGATAGAAGGGCCTGGTCCTTCAACTCGATGCATGAATAAACTATCTCTCACAATTTTATTTCCTTTTGGAATGCCAAATATACCAAAGAGAGTAGAGGCAAGAGTGCTTGCGAATAACCACATTATTATATAGATCATGAACATTTCGAATCACCTGATGAAATATTTCCCCAATGAATGATCATCTTCAAAATTTATTGTGTAGAGTAAATGCCTTGTAGCGACTAACAAATTGAAGGAAAAGAGTGTGTGTGGAGATTTAATACTGGAACCATATGCTTCATCACCTTGCTCCTTGACATGCTTAAACGATAAATGTTTCTGATTGAATCCCTGTTGTCATCTCGACTAGAGTACCTCCTCTCTTTGGCTCTGTAATGATTTTGGGATTTACACTAGTGAATTTTTTCTTAGCCGCTATCATGCCCATCGAGGAAGAGGATTATGATTTATTTCAAAGGTAGTCATCCATTTTTTATTTACAAAATAATTAAAAATTGTTATAAAGTTAAATTTAAAAATAATATATCAGGCCTTGGTCAATTCCAAAGACTTCTTTGGATGAAAGAGTTTGTCACCTTTGTGATACTAAGAGGGTTGAAGATGAAAAGAACTTCCTCTTGAATTTCCCTGCTCTTCCTCACATCCATTCTAGTTTTCAAAATCTTTGCCACACTATAAACTTTCTTGACTTATTAAGTAAACAAAACTACCATAATCTAGGAATGCTCCTCTCCATTCTTTTCAATCATAGAAATAAAATGTTAAATAATCTTAATTAGTCTCCTACCTTCTTAAGGTTTGATAGACCATATTTCTCTTAGTGAATGTTAATCATCATCATCATCATATATGTATATGTATAGATGTATATGTGTAAATATATATGTGTGTGTGTGTGTGTGTGTGTGTGGTGTGTATCTATAATATAATATATGTTGTGTGTGTATATATATATATATATATATATAATTATATATATATAATATATGAAATGTAAAAAGATTTATGGTTTTATTGGACATGTGGTGTTGATAAGCCATGGTATTGTAACAAAGCATATGTTACTTGTGACAAATTCTCCCATGAATAAGTCAGGGTGAATCTTCATAGTAAATGTACAGTTTTTTAAATGTATATATGTTTAAGTCATATAGTAATTGTTTTTATAATATATAATAATATAATTTAAAATAAAGTTATAATTTAGTTAATTTTTATGTTCTTTAACCACCCTAGGTGATGTCTATTTTGTAAAGAGTTTCCATAATTTTAATTTAATTACAAAAAATCAATAGATGGATGGTAGGTATTTAATTTTATAGAATAATTTTAGTAAAGGTAGTTATTCCTTTCTGCTTTTCAATTCAATAAAATAAATGTTATTAAATTAAATTATATAGAAAATATTTTGAATGTGAAATGAGTTATGGTTTCTTAGACATGTGGTAATGATAGACTATGCTGTTGGTCCAAGGTATTGTAACAAAGCCTATTTACAAATAAGAATCTTCATGCTAAAGTGGAAGTAATTCTCCATAGTGAATAACCTTGTTATACGTATTTTTAAATGTGTGTATGTTTAATTCATATATTAGTTTTTTTATAATAATAGTTAACACATTCATGTAAATTAAATGGTTGGGAAATGTCGATACACATAAATTAATAAGCATCAGAATACTTACTCCATAATACATCTCATGTTGCTAAAGCTAAAAAATCATAAAAACTAAGTAAATTATAACTTTATTTAAAATTATTATTATTATTATTAATTCAAAGGAAATTAATATAATAAGTTAAATGTATAAACATTTGAAATATCATGAAACAAGACTCTTATCCATGGACATTTACTCATAGATTATAACTTTAATTATTATTATTATTATTATTATTATTAAACATATATACATTGAAAAAACATGGAAGAAAATTCTTATCCATGGAGATATACTCTTATTTTACCATGAAGATTCTTAATTTATAAATAGACTTTGTTACAATACCATGGCCCTACCATTTATAATCAATTCCACATGCCCAAAAAATCATAACTCACTTTATATGACGGTTGTTCATATGGCATTTTTTGTAATTAACCAAATTAATTAAAAGGGAAAAAATGGCATAATTACTTTGGAGATAAATTTCAACATTTGATTTATATATACTACTAAGAATATTCTAAAAAATTCCATTGATTTTGAATACCTACCATTGACCTAATAATTATTGATAATTAAATAAAAAATTTGGAAGCCTTATTCCAAAATAGATATGTTTATGACATAATAATAATAAGAAGAATTTAAAATTGAGTTATAATTTAGTTAAGTTTATAATTTTTTAAATCATGGCAATGCCAGATGTATCATGAGGTAAGCATCTTGAGGCATATCATAAATTGATGCATATGAATATTTACCAACCATTTACTTTATATGGTATCCTACTTATTAGGTGGATGGTAGAGATTTAACCTCCATTCAATATTTTTAGTAGTGAGGATATACGGTTGAGATTTATTTGAAAGGTAGTTATGCCCATTTTGCTTTTCAATTTAATAAAAGAAAATGTCATGTCAAGAGTGTCATTGAACTACTCTAGCTTATTTTTTCTTTATTATGTTTTTGTATTACATGTTTTTTTAAATGTATATATGTTTAACTCATATATAATTCTTTTTATAATTAATTATACTAGAAATTGCACTAGATGTTACAAAGGAAATGTCGTAAGGCATAAATTCGAGAAGAATCGTGACATATAAAAGATCACTAAATATAAAAATTAGTAAACAAAATAGCATTCAAAACTAGAAGATAAAGATAAACCACTTACATTGTGCCAAAGTTACAGATTGTTGAAGATAAAAAAGATGATATTTTTCAATATTGAATTGTCTCACTTCATCAAAAGCTTACAGTCTTTTACCACTTGCTCGTAAGGTGATTGAATTAGCCTTTGCTTGTCCTTAACTTCTTTTGGGAATTTGGACTATTTTGTGACAGAGGAGGTTTATATTCACAAACAAATTCCAAAGTGACGAATTCAAATTTTTGCATAGGATGAAGTAGTTTAAAGAAGAGCTATGAAATAGATATATCAATAAAACTAGTCATTGACATAATAACTTTACATTGTTTGACAAGAGAGAAGTGGATCTTTTGTTGAGCATTGATTAAATAATGCTTTTAGATGACATAACAACTTTAATTCATTATTCAGAGGTATCATGGTGAAATATTATGGTAGCAGCCATGACCTTTCCTTTATTCAACACGATATTTTCCGAGACTTGCCTATTATTCTGTGAGACTTGGATATGTTCTTTACTAGGAAGGGGCCTATAAATAAACACAAAAGGATTTTTATGATTTATAAAGTAGAATCTATTCCAACAAAGTGGAAAAAGGTTGTGAAGTGTACATTTGATGTTGAGATTGTTTCTTTACACATAGGTTTGGTGCATATTTCATTCTCCTCTCATAGTAATTTGTGACCATTGTTCAATATTGAACTGTCTCACTTGACCAAAAGCTTGCAATGTTTAACATTCTACCTGCACATAATTTGATTTTGAATGTGTTGATTTTTGCATTATTGTATCTCAAGGTATAATGGGGGAGAAGGATTGGTGTGATACATAAATTTCATAATTATCGTTAAGTTACTTGAATAGAATGTCTTATACATGAAAAAAATAAAAACAATAACAAAACTCTACATGTGCATTTTTGTACCTTCTCTGCTCGAAGCAAATAATTTTCAATTTTTGATTCACATTGTTCAATCCACAAATTTCTTTGGAAACATTATGAGATTGCACCATGATACATGGGGATCCATCCTAGCTAAGACAAGGGATTCCCCCACGAAGCTGCTTTGCAATTTTATTATATGTAGGTTCTAATGGTTAACAAAGGCCACACATCGTATCACATGAGTAAAAGACTACCCTAATTATCGATTCTTCTAGACATTAAAAGAAAAGAAAAAAACATAAAATGAAATAAATCAAGAACCGTTTTGCATTAGATTTTACCAAAGTTGAATATTCCAGTCCTAAACTAGGGGATGGCGGACATTAGAACTCATAGTGAACATTCCTTTCCATGTGGGCTAACCTATCTTCCAAATGGTCCAACATTTCCTAACGATGCCCTTATCCCCCTTTATAGACTTGCTAGTATGTCCTACATGTGCTATTAGATTTGAACTTACAACCTCTTACAAAAAATCACATAAGCTTAATTATTAAGCCTACTAAAATTTTATATACTCGCTATGATGTTGCCAAAAAAAGTTTGTTGGCCTTTCTAGCTCTGCTCGATTACGTTTGATGCTCAATTGTGGGCTTGTTGTATAGGGTTTTCAAGGTGGCCAATGCACTGTTTTAGTTTTATGATGATTAACCTTAGTCTTTTCTCTTTTGCTAAATGTTGTTTGGTTTTTTGACCCGTTATGTCAATGTTGGCAGCTTGTCTCTCAAATTGTTTTTTTTTTTTTTTTTTTTTTTTTTTTTTTTTTGTTTTGTTTGTTTTTTTTCTTGTTTTTTTTTTTTTGTTTTTGTTTTTTTGTTTTGTTTTTTTTTTTTTTTTTTTTTTTTTAGCTTAATGTTTGTAAATGTCACTTCTTTTGGTGTGATAATCTTGCCCTGTGCTCATTTTTTCTAAAAATGTCATGAGGTCTTATTGCTTGAATGTGTTCAACATATACAAAATGTAACTTTATTCTTCTTTTGGTTGAATAAAATTACGGGTGTCTCTTTCTTTGGAAAAACAATTGCTACTGAAAATTGCATGATTACATTGAAGGTAGTTTTAACTATAACTACAAATCACAATGATTTTATTGTGAATACTATTTAGGTTGAAAACACCATTGATTTTGGATTAAGACCTAAAAGTGCTTGTAATTGACTAAGGACTTGCATTTTCCGGATCTAAGGAAATAGATAAATGGCCCAAAACCCACATTCATTTGGTAGGAGTTATGAGTGAAACTTTTCTTGGGTGTTATGGTTTTCATTGAATAAATATGATGATTTAGCCCACATTCGATTGTTTTCATTAAATAACTATGATGACTCAGCCCACATATTTTTAGGACAACCACTAGCGGTAATTTTGATTATCTATTGACCATTGAAGTATGATAGATTTTACCACATTGTAAGAAAAAATTGGGTTTGGAATAAGACATAAGATTGTTTTTTATTGGCTAGATCTCATCTTGTTTGGATGTAAGGACACACACTAATAAGCAGAGACCTAAATGTATCTAATAAGAGTGAAATTCTACTTCGTTATAAATTGCCATTAGATTATTTTAGATGATATAGTTTTTTTAAATTTTAAATTTTTATTTAATTACAATTGCAATGACGAATCAACCTACATTAACCAATAAAAAACAATAATAATTCTTTACTATTAAACTATTATGATATAATCGTTCTCTAAAAAAAAATTTGAATAATTTCCTATATATATTAAAAAATGAAATAATATTTTAATACCATTTTATTCTATTTAATCCACATTATTATATATTATATATAATATATATATTATAAAATATATATTTATATAATATATATTTATTATATATATATATTTATGTTATTTAATTATTTTAATTGTTTAAATCATCGAACAAAAAAATTATTTTTATAATACAAATATGCATATAAAGGAAATAATGCAATATTATAATAGTATTAGTTGATATTTTGAATATAAATACAAAAATATACATGTCTTAAAATGGAGTTGTCTTTAGTGCAACTTTTTGGACTTTCCGGTGCCGAAATCTGGTGCAAAATGTTGAGATGAAATCTTGATTTGTGTTATTTAAACTAGTTTTTTTACTGTATATATGGATTCAGTGCCCTAGAAAACCCCTAGGGCACTTTGATTGCACAGGATACCCATCGCTTGTGATTTAATAAATTTGCTGGATTTTAGAAATTACACTGGAAAACCCACTGTAAAAGCTTCCAAAAATTGCACTAAAGACAATCGGCTTAAATTACTTCTATTTTTATTTTTATATTATTAAATAAACTAATTTATTATAGATTGGTGATTTGGGGTTTTCATATAGTTGAACAATAAGAATACATTTTGGCGGAGAATAGAGAGTTTGAACAGGTGGTGATTTTTGGTGCAAAAAGAAAGAAAAAAACGATGAAGCCATTTGTTGCATTGTTGAGATCGATGTATGAGAAACATCTTTCCTTCGGCAACAATATTCATGGAATTGCTGGAACAACAAGAGGTGTAAGAAGAGTAAGAGAGAACCATTCCTTTGGGCCCCATCTTCATGCAAAAAAATACGAAAGTAATAACATCCTTGATGAAGGGAAATGTCGATACATAATTTGATTTTGAATGTGTTGATTTCTGCATTATTGTATCTCAAGGTATAATGGAGGAGAAGGATTGGTGTGATACATAAATTTCATAATTATCGTTAGTTACTTGAATAGAATGTCTGATACATGAAAAAAATAAAAACAAAAACAGAACTCTACATGTGCATTTTTGCACCTTCTTTGCTTGAAGCAAATAATTTTCAATTTTTGCTTCACATTGTTCAATCCACATTCTTTGGAAAAGTTATGAACTTGCACCATGTTACATGGGGATCCGTCTTATCTAAGGCAAGGGATTAAACCCCACGAAGTTTATTTGCAATTTTATTATATGTAGGTTCTAATGGTTGGAAATGCCCACACATCGTATCACATGAGTAAAAGACTACCGTATTTATTGATTCCGATAGACATTAAAAGAAAAGGAAAAACATAAAATGAAATAAATCAAGAGCCATTTCGCATTAGATGTTACCAAATTTGGATATTCCAGCCCTAAACTAGGGGATGGTAGAGGTCAGAACTCGTAGTGAACATGCTTTTCCATGTGGGTTAATCAATCTTTTAAATGGTCCAACTTTTCCCGAAGACATCCTTGTCCCCCTTTGTAGACTTGCTAGTCTGTCCTACATGTGTTGTTAGATTTTAACTTAAGACATCTTACAAGAAAACACATATTCTTAATTATTAAGCCTACTAAAAATTTATATACTCGCTATGATATTGCCACAAAAAAATTTGCTGACATTTCTAGCCCTAATCGATTACGTTTGATGCTCTTGTTATAGGCTTATTGTATGGGTGTTTTAGGGTGGCCTATGCCCTGTTTTATGTTTATGATGATTACTATTAGTCCTTTTTGTTTTGCTAAATTTTGTTGATGTTTTTGACCCGTTTTTTTAATGTTGGCAACTCATCTCTCTTTTTTTTTTCTTTTTTTAGGTTAATGTTTGTAAATGCCACTTCTTTTGGCGTGTTAATCTTGCCACATGCTCGCTTTTTCTAAAATATTCATAAGGTGTTATTGCTTGAATGCATTCAACATATACAAAATCTAACTTTGTTCTTCGTTTAGATGAATTAAATTATGGGTGTCTCTTTCTCCAAAAAAAAAAAAAATTACTATTAAAAATTGCATGACTACATTGAAGGTAGTTTTACTTATAACTGAAAATCAAAATGATTTTATTGTGAATACTATTTAGGTTGAAACTACCATTGATTTTGGATTAAGACCTAAAAGTTCTTGTAATTGACTAAGATCTTTCATTTTTTGGATCTAAGAAAATTGATAAATTAGACCCACATACATTTGGTAGGAGTTATGAGTGAAACTTTGTGTGGATATTATGTTTTTCATTGAATAATTATGATGATTTAGCCCAAATTTGATTGTTTTCATTGAATAACTATGATGATTTAGCCTACATTTGTTGATTGAATAACTATGATGATTTATCCCACATTTGATGGCTTTCATTGAATAACTAAGATGATTTAGCAAACATTTTTTTTGAGTACATCCAATAGTGGTAATTTTGATTATCGGTTGACCACTGAAGTATGATAGGGTTTCCCACATTCTAAGAGAAAAAGGGGTTTGGAATAAGACATAAGATTGTTTTTTATTGGATAAGAGCTCATCTTGTTTGGATGAAAGGCCACAAGTTAATAGGTAGAGACCTAAATTCAT
>APFE031262212.1:0-44376 GCA_000404065.3 Pinus taeda
AAAATCGCTCCCGGATTCGCTCCCAAACCGGGAGCTTTTGAAAATGGTCGCTCCCGCTCCCGCTTCCGCTCCCGCTCCCGCTCCCAAGTAACATTGGATTCAACCTTACCTTCGGGGGAGTTCGAGTGTCTGCCCTAGGAAGGCAGTTCCATCAGTGTTTGTAGGAGATCCGAGAGTTTCTACAACACCATCACTCAACTACACTCTGGAAATGCGTATTTTAGGGCCACAAGGAGAACACGCAAAGGGAGATTGAGCCATAGTGGATCGGCCACTTGCCGGAAGAGTCTAGGAATCTAAAGGAAAGCACTAAGCCAGCATTCAATGAGAGTTTTGGAGCCAAAGAAGCCAGCAACCCAGTGGTTCGAATTTCAAACTTGGGAGACAGCGCAGAGGGCCAGTTTTGCAATTTCGTGGGTCTTGTGGGCAAGAGCTACAGCCCGAAAACTCATCCAAGAATTCAGGAGATCTGTAGGAGGGATTAGCCCAGCATTTTTGGGCACTTTCCAGGAGGATTTCCAGTCAGAATCTAGCAGGCCGAGTTTTGCAGTTGCAACTGAAGTTGGGTTCCTTGGGGGTCGAATATCAAAATTTTGAACCAGTTAAATTCCTTCGTGAGTTTTTCTGGGTTTAGGCCAAAGAGTCAGAAACTCGAATCTCATAAGTTTCTGAGCATGGGAAGTGGTGTTTCCAGCCATTCAAAGTCAGTAGAAAAAGCAGTTTTCTAGGACAAGCATGCAGATTGGTGCAGCAGTTGTAGCAGCCTTCAGTTCAGCTATTGCTCACCTGGGTTTGGTCATGCTTGTCCATTGAAACAAGCCCAAGTGCACCATTCTATTTACTATTGTATTTTGCTCTCGAAGCTCATCACTTCCTTATTTCCAGCATTTCCATGGGTGCTTAGTATCTATTTTGTTTTTCTGTTTGTTGAACTGATTGTATGCTTGTATATCACTTGCATTCCTACTTAGGAACACTACAGAGTGAGGAGCCTACTTATATACTAGGCAGTGCCTCTTCATGGAAGGTCATGTCCCATTTAGACATGCCTCTTCAATACTAATTACTAATTAACTAATCATTATTACAATTATCCTCATTATTTATATTTATATTATTTATACTATTTTATTCGTAACAAATGATCAGTTTCTAAACATCATGTTTATGAAGATTATGCAAAATCTCTACACTATCAATATCACTAAACTCATCTTCACCATGAGAATTTTTTATCCAGTCCAAAGCAAAATGAACTTTGAACAGTTGATTCACTAAAAATACTTCAGTCCCGCCAGAACCAGAAGCAGCCCTTGTTCCTAGGGCCTCATCATCGTTGTGGGCTACATCATATGCAATGTCCACCTCAGTTTTCACAATTGAGCTTCTTACAACCTCTGCAGTTAAATTCTCTGTTGTATATGGTGCAACCATTGGGGTTTCGTCTATTTCCGTGAGAGCAATATCACATTCTTCAAAATCTTATTATCCGATTCTGTTGACCCAGAACAGTTCTCAAGTTTGTTTCTCTTCAACACTACCTGACTTTGATTCTGCCCAGGAGAAAGGTTTTCCTTGGAAATCTTAATCTGACCAAGAAAGAAAGCAGCCTCCTTTTCTGCATTAGCCATTGGCAAAGCAAGTGAGGTAATGACAAGTTCCCCACTCAAGCAAACAAATCTTTTTCCGTTTTCATCTAAACAACTCTTAAGACTAAGAGACTAAGATAAGCTTTTGTATGCATCACTTTTAGAACTTCAGATAAAACCAACATATTTGATTTCAAAACAATTGTTGTTTTCCGAGTTCTGAAAATTAAGGCACTCAGCTCATGCCGAAATTTCTGTAAAGCCTTCACTTCATCCATAACTCTGGAGACTTACATTTTGGAGGCAACAAAGGGAGCATTTAGGGCCGCAGAAGAACCTATAGGCCTACGTAGGTCCCCCTATGGCAGCAGAGATCGGAGTACTGGTAGCAGCAATAAACAAAGGCAGTGAGGAACAAGAGGAACCAGCTGAGTGGAACTAAAGCAACTAAGCAACCAAGGGTGCTAGGACCGTAGTTTAGGGACAGCAGGGACTACTGATACAATTAGTGCCAGATTGTGAAATTAAACTACAATGTACTTTGGACGGATCATGGACTTCTAACCTACTGTTAAATTGGCTTATTTGTATAAGTTGCTGGTGTAATCAAATACTTGTTTACATTGCTTGTGCATTTAATATTATCTCTGTTTGCAAAAAAGGGTGAAGGAATGTTGTGTTACTAGTTAGAATACAATTTTTGTCATGTGCTCTTTCCAACCCTAAGGGTAAATTCCCCTGAGGGACATTACAGTGATATCATAGTTGTGCATCCTACCAGCTTGTGAGCATATGAACTCTGGATGCTTCCTAAAGATAGGGAAAATGTTACAGTCAGGATGAAGAAGGGTAACCACAAATCAGTCATGGCAGACAAGGAAGAACAGCCACCAGAAGCTAACACTTTTGACATCTTGAAGCAACTAGCAAGGGGGCAACAGAAAATAGCTCAACTATTGGCACAAGGGAAGCAGCAGATTGCCCAAGGGCAGCAGCAAATGGCCCAATTTTTTACCCAGATTATGGCAAATGTAAACAATGCAGGTAACAGTTCTGCTAGTGGATCTAATAGAGGTAACAAAAGTTTTACAGAGGAGAGCAACAACCATAATCATGGCTCCTCTAACATCTCTACACAAGCTAACACGGGTAACCAGTAGAAGGAACCCTAGGCCTCTACTACCCCAGTTTCTAGATGGTTAGAGGGTAGCAAACCAAGGAACCACTGAACAGAATAGCGACTTTACAGAATATTTCCAAGAGTATGCATCACTAAAAGAAGATGTTCAAGCAACCACAACTTTTAATGAGTTCAGTAGCATTAAGTACAGAAATAGGCCCCAAGGGCACACACAGCAGAACCATGATCTACTGCGCAAGGTTGGGAAACTTTCCCTTCCCTCTTTCGATGGGTCATCCAAGTGGTCAGCAAGGGCTTGGGTACAAAATTTAGACACCTACTTCCAACTTAACCCAATGTTGGAAGCAAAGGCTATCAAATTTGCACCCTGCATTTGGAAGGAGAACCACATGAATGGTGGTACCACAGATTGATCACCTTGGCGCATTCCAGCATCACTTCTTATGAGGACTTTACAAAGATTGATTGACCAGTTTGATGGGAAGGATCCAAAGATACAGCTCAAGCAGACCAGCGCACCAGATGCCTACATTGAAAAATTTAAACGGTTAGCTGTTATGTTGATGAACATATCAGTGCAGAGGCTGATCATGATCTTCATAGAAGGTTTAACCAAACCACTGCATGGTTGGGTCAAGGGCTTACAAGATGTTATTACTAACTTACTAAGACACAGTACATGGGAGATGCAATACCCAAAGCAAGGGTGCATGGGAACCCTGCCTTGTAGCAGCAAAGTTGGAGACTTACGTTTTGGAGGCAGCAAGGGAGCATTTAGGGCTGTGAATGAACCTATACGCCTGAAAGGGGAAATCCCCTGTCATTTTCCACTCTAATAGGACCAATACAAAATCTAATAATATCCATAGGGGAATGCCTAACGCTAAGATGGCTAGGCAGGACTCCTTAAAGCGAGCAAGGTGCCTCACCTACAAACTCTTCTAACGTCCAAGACCGACAAACCTCCAGAAGCAGAAAGGAAGCTAGTAAAGTGTGCACGAAATGAATAGTCCTCGACGTCAAAAAGACGCAAATCCACAACACCTGGCATGAAGGTGAGGATACTTGGGTACTCTGCTAGTTGCACACTAAGGAGAACACCATCTCACTGAGTTGTCTTTATTTGTGTGTGGATTGACCATCTAAAAGGTGGTCAATACCCCCAACGTCCGAGATGGGCTGAAGGGAGGAGGTGATCACCCTTGTAGCCCTAGGGCTCTCCCCAAGGGTTTTTTGCAAAGCTCTACATTTGAAGGTGACACTCCCTTAAAGAAGAGGGTTAAGCATCTCTGATCAGGACAGTGCAAGAAGACGGATGAGTGCCTCGAGAATCTCTATACAAACATTGATATCTCCCTCAGATCTCATGATAGACAGGGCACCAGAGAATCAAATGCTCCTTATTCTCCACCCTGGAGAGAGCAAAGACGACAGATCCTCTGGCCCAAAGAAATAAGGTGGTTTGTCCCAGCCCATTATTGGTGGGAGCAAATCCTCAACTGGCAAAGTGGGATCCTCAGGTTGTCTGACAAATGAGATCCTTAGGATTTGAAGGATCCCCCTGGAAAGAAAAGAAATCACTAGGATTTTGCTTCAGAACGTTACATAATTGAATAATCTGTCCTTGGCAAACTTTGCCAGTGAAGATAGTATTTGCTTCAGAACGTTACATAATTGAATAATCTGTCCTTTGCAAACTTTGCCAGTGAAGATAGTAGATCTACATAAATGCATAAGAAATATTTTGATACATATTAATCAAATTTACAGAAATAACAATTCACCATTGTTTTGGCTCTCGGACGAGCAATGGAATGACGGAACCTTGTTCATACCGTGATAACAATACGGCCTGAAATACCAACAAGACCTGGGATTACAAGAGCTCTACATTGATCAGCTAATTTTTCGTAAAAAAGGTTTGAGAATTCAGCTCGGCTAATCTGTTCAAGGATTGACACCTCATTTAAAAGACGCACTAGCAATAACCATTTCCACAACAACAAAGAAAGCCAATTCTACGGCTTTACAAAAGTACTTTTGAACATGAAAGATCCCGAGAAAATTATGAAGAGAGAAGCCCTGTAACAAAGGTCGGCAATAATAAACCAAATAACAGCAACGCTCGTATTTTGAATATGAAAAAAATCACATGACCAAACGTTGTCCCTATCTAAAGTACTACCCGAATACAGAAACCAAATCAGTCTCATTATAGGGGAGCCCGAATACAGAAACCAAATCAGTCTCATTATAGGGGAGGGCAAGTTTTCCATTTAAGGTCATACTCTATGAAGCTGGTAAGAATCCTTTGAAAATCTATATGGAAACTAAGTTATTGCTCTGTCAGAAGCGCCATTAATGGTATCAAAAGCTCACATATTATTGGATCGCAGATTCATTTATAATTTTTTGCCAAAAAAAACATAGATTGACGTAGATCGCACAGGATCGCTTTTTATTTTTTTCTGGATCAATCTCTCACACTTTCTGCTAAAATTTGTTCCACAAAAATTAAAACAAAACTAAGTTCCAGAATTGAGACAAATTTGTGAAAGCAGTGGATGATTTACTTAGAAAATAATGGTTTGCTCTAATCACTCTTCTGCCTCAACGCCCAAGTTCGACCCCGCTACTATCGCCGCCTGTGCCGTATAATCTTGACTTTTACCGCCATATATATATTTTTGTCGCTGACTGTGCCATATATTCTTGCCTTTTTACCTCCTATATATAGATTTTCGTTTGTGTTACACGTAATTATGTTTCATTAATAGTCAATTTCTCTATCGATCGCAGGTCGACTGGTAATTACTCCCGATGTCATGAATCCATGAATGAACGATCCAATATTTCTGGATCGCAGATAAAGTTCAAACAATACTTGGGAATTAAAATTACTCCTTTTTAAATTTCATGGCGTTCCCTATAACATGTAAACAACAGAGACATGTCACCACGCATCTCCTATCTTAAATTAATACGTTGCACACGTGTGGCCAACATAAAGTGGCTTAAGTTAAATCTCGGTCATATGGGAAGTCGTGGGTGGTCTACTCAGTAGTGGCAATATAGTTTCACGAAGAAAAGTTAGTTCTCATTTATTTTTTTGAGATGTTGGGAGCATTTGTTTTGAAGTTTCAAAGAAAAAGGGGCCTAATACATAAGTAAATGAAGAAACAATTTTTCTTATAGGTTATTTTTAGCTTCGTGGACATTAAAATAATTTTTTTATTTCTTTCTTTCTATATTTTAGAGGGTTGTTTTAATTTTTGAGCCGGGAGGCTCATTTCACAGGGTAATATGATGTGTAACTTTACCTTCATCAAAACTGAAATTTTTCTATATTTTAGAGGGTTGTTTTAATTTTTGAGCCGAGAGGCTCATTTCACAGGGTAATATGATGTGTAACTTTACCTTCATCAAAACTGAAATTTGCTCGTGCCGAAGTAAATATAAAATTTAGAAAGTTTAAAAATAAAAATAAAAAATTAAATAACATACAAAATATTTAAAAATTGTCGATTCATAAAAAGAATTGCATGAAGAAATTGGATCTCTCTCTTCTCATGTTAGATCTGTATTTAAAATGGATCTATCCTGATTTATGATATATTTTATAAAGTTGTTCTATTTTTTATAATATATTTTGGGTATGGTATAAGGTTGTTTTCATTTTTTTTATAACTTTAATAAAAAAAATATTAGGTGGATGATAGGGAATTAACTTTTATAGAATATTTTTAGTATAGTATAATTTAATTATCAATAATTATTACTAAATAAATAGTAGGGATTTAACTTCTATAAAATATTATAGAATATTCTTAATAGTATACACAAATCAAATAGAGATTTATTTTGGAAATAGTCATGTATTTTTTGTCTTTTTAATTAAATGTGTTAATTAGAAAAATGCATATGAAATCAATTATGGTTTCTTGGGCATGTGTTATTGATAAGATACTTGTCTAGACAAGCGGCAATTTTGCCTAAATGGCCATTTTCTTGTCAAAAAAATCAAAAATATTGAAATTGGGGTGTTTTAATCATTTTTTTAATGGTGGAAATGGATTTAACACCTTCAAGAACCCCTAAATCACCTAGAATTTTGAAACTTGGCAGTGATAACCTGATTTCTTGGGCGAAATCATCACCTGTTTAAACCACCCTATTGATGAGTCATGGTATTGACCCGTGGTATTATAACAAAATCTATTTACAAATTATGAATCTCCGTGATAAAGTGAGGGTTGTTAGGAATTTTGTTACATGTTTTTTTTAAACGTATATATGTTTCTTATATATTGATTATTTTTATCATTAATAATTATTGTTATTGTTTTAAATAAAGTTATAATTTAGTTAATTCTTATGATCTTTTTAATTTAACAACTTGAGATGTATGATTTAGCAAGTGTTATGCTTGTTATGGGTTTCCCTTGGACATGTTTTTCCCAAAAAAAAATAAAAAAATTGTAGTCAACATTATGGTGCCTCCACATATATGTTGTATCAAGGCACAATGATATTGTCATGCTTAAATATATGTGTTGGGGTCAACTTGGGTTTGTATCTAGACCTTATACATATGATATCTTGGCAAATTAGTATGTTCATTGCATTCACTAGACATATAATTGAAGTTATGGAAAGCATTGGAAGCCGTTAAAAGTCATCTTACATGGGAAGGTGACTTTTGTAGACAAGTTTGTGCTTTAATGACCAATGCATGTAGTGGTCCTTTTTAGTGGCAAGTATTTGGTAAACATTGTTTAGTTCTTGATTGAGTGGCTCTTTAAGAAGATAATTGTTGATGTTGGTGATCTCTTTGACGAATAGGGTCATCATGAGAAGCTTTAGCGAAACTTGAAAGAAAAATTTCCATTAAATCCCATGAATGGGATTATAGTTAAACCAATTAAGGAGTTGGTTACAAACAACTCTTTCTCAAATTGGCAATGCATTCACCATCTATAGGTGGAAACAATAGAAGTAAAATTGTTCCAAGGATTTTAATAAGTACAAAGTTGTTGAATGCATGTCGCTTGTTGAGTTTCGAATTGGTGCATACTATGTGGTACATCTCTTGAAAATAATTCATAGGGTTTCTTTGTCATCATTGTGAGTGATAAGGTTATATATTGATCCAAGTAAAGGAATTTTTTTCTTGGTCCATGATTTTGGATGGCCTTCCTCTCAAACAACACTTGAAAGGCCTAGGAGATGTGCAACCAAGATGCCCTTTGAAATAAGGAAGATAAATAGTGAAATACTTTTTTTGCCTCTACCCTTTTGCTAGGCTAGTTTTAGAATAAGCTTCAAACTTGTCTTTCCAATACCATCCCAACTTCATTACTTTAAAGTCCACCATTCTTCACGACAAGTTCCTATTGGTCATTGATTTTAACTCAGCATGACAACTTGTTGGAATAGAGATTTTATTTCTAATATGGGAAAAGATAAATGATTTTTTTTTTAAATTATCCATTTTGCAAGTTCACTTGGTGCAATTGGACTCTAGTTCATGTCAACCACAACTTCTATATCTAGTTGCACATTGGGAAGGTGGATGTTGATTTGGTGCATCTCAGTAGTTGATAGAATGTTATGGGGTGGCCCCATGCACAATTAATCAAGCCCCCTTGTAGGTGCATTCTCCACTAGCTCAATGCCCTCTTATAGATCTAATGACAAGCCTTGACATAAAGCAAGGTATCTAATAATTCTTTGTGTCTTCCTTGACCTAAGATTGACAAGCAAACCCCTTGTCCTAACAATTTAAATGCAGAAATTCTTCGAGAAACAAAATAATGATGGATGGGGCCTATCACACTATTGTTGCACTACCATTTAATGGGCAGGGGTTAAACATTAATTATTTTGACCCTTTTCTTGACATGGAACCTAATGCCATTACTTGATATTTACGTTTATCTTTAATATGGCCCACTAGCCACCACCTTTCTTTACTTGGTGTTTAGTTTCTACCCTTAAGGATACATAACTATTATTTTCATGTGCACAAGCCTTAGGGCATGCACTCTTACAATGTTGAGGGAGGCCCTAAGGTAATTGCTAAATGTTAGGTTTGTGTATATTACAATTGTTGTATGTGACCCACCCTTCTTTATACGATATAAATGTAACAACCTCGGGTTAAAAGTTCATGTAAAAAAGTTAATAAAGGAAAAAATAAGACCAAGATCATGGGACACTTATTCCAAGCTGAATGTTGGGAAAACATCCTAGTGGTCATCAGTTATTGTTTATTATGGATAAGGAAAATGGCAAAGGCATTGGCAAAGGCTTTGGAAAGGCAAGTAGCAATTATTCGCATTTATTTATGAAAATAGAGGAAAATAGGAGTAAAGGGAGATGAAAGGTCATAGGTTTGCATGAGGAGGAAATTGAAGGAAAATAGAGGGAAAATGAAGAAATTAGAGGCATCAATAATAAAAAGGTATTAGAGCATCAATTTGGGGTCTTGTGTTACTTTGGCTTTGGAGTTAGTTGGAGATAGGAGAAGAGCACCAAGAGGAGAAAGCAAGTAAGAAAACAAAGGAAGGAAAAGGAAAGCAAGGACAAGCAACGAAAGGACAAGGAATGCAAAGGAAAAGCAAGCAAGGATTGGAGCAAGCAGCTTTAGCAGGAGGACTTCCAGGTAATAGGTTGCATGTGTGATTTCCTAGTTGAAGTGTGAATGCATGGTGCATGAATTTGTGTATTTGGTTCATTTGTTGTCATAGGCATGGGTTTTTCCTAGTTGATAGTGGTTTCAGCCTTGCCTTGCCAATTCCTGGATAGCCATGGTGATCCGGATTTAAACAGGAACGCAACAAATTACAGAGATAACCATATACACAAATATGCAGCGGAAATAATACTTCATTTCATTAATGGAAAATACTGAAATATGCTTACAATCAGACATGGAAAGAAACTAGCTAGGGCGATGGTAGCTATCTCTGAGAAGATATGTGTGGGCTACATGCCTCTGAACTGACTTACAATGAGGCTCAAAGGCCTATTTTATTGTTGAGAAACAATGAAAAACCCTTAACATTCCAAAACCTAACCCTAGGAGATGAAACGCCAAACTGTGGGCCCCGTTTGGGGGTAAGTTGGTACATCAACTTCCCGGGGTCGTAACTTTAGCATATGATCTCCGTTTGACGCGTACAATAGCTCATTAGAAAGATCTATTCGAGCACTATCATTGTTGGAACGGGCAACATTTGCATGGACCCATGTTGCCCCCAGATTCCCAAAAAACGTCATTTAGGGCCTCAAAACGGCTCCGGAAGTTCAGGACCCGAAAAAACTGCTAAAAATAGTAAATTGTGCTACAATTACGGAAACTGAAAAACTGAAAGAGAGTTGCGGGGGTCCAAATGGGATAGGTGGGTGGCCACCAACATCCACCTGGATCATTAAGTGACCGTCTTCATCATCAAGAAGCTGCTTTGCCTGGGGAATGATGGGTGTCTATGGCTAGAGGAACCCATCCCCATCATAGACCATCTGATTCATCAAATTATGCAGATGCCTTACTCACGGGAGGATCCAGCCAATATTTATGAAGGAAAAGGTGGCGAGTTGCCCCTCGCAGAAGCGATGAAGAAGAATTTCAGGTTGGAGAATAAGAAGTGAGGATACACCATCTCTAGCATTAACAACCCTGCAGTCAAGGTCATGACACAAATACTAGCAGGGAAAGTGATGCGAAAGTGTTATGCGGATGAGGTGTCACGCCAGTTGTTGCACTAACGGCCCAATGTGCAGAACGAGTCCAGTTCAACTCGGTGAACTATCTATGTGGTGAGTTCCTTGCAAACTATTGTGAGGCATAGGAGCAAGGCAAAATGTTTCGCTATGCATGGCTCCTATTGTTGATAATACTAGTGGCATGGGAGCTGCCTGAAAACGGCTAATTCCCTTCAGTCATGCTGGACCTTCTAGAGGCAACAAAGTATGATTCACTTCAGGTGACCAAGGATGCGTAGTGGATAAATGGAAGCAATATATTTTGGATATTAATGGAGATGAATATTCGGATGGGGATCAATCGCAAGCCATGATTTTTTCCCATAGTCTATGCTAGTTTGCAAAGCTTTTCAGAGTTCAAATTTGATTTCCACCATGTCTTTATCGGGGAGCGAAAGGACCCCATGAAGACATGGCAAACCATACCATATCTGGTGACTGACGATGTGATATTTGCAGTCCTTGAGTCTTGGCCTCTGGAGTGGCGCGCTCCAGCTGGCTCCACAGTAGAAACATACAAGTCCACTACACAACACAAAAAGGAAGAGACAAAGCTTCGAATGGCATAGCTGGCAGAGAAGCACAGAAAAGAGGAAGTAGAGGCTAAGGCCTAGGTAGTGGGTGAGGCTGTGAAAGTGGCAGAACAACAAAAAATAGGGGAAGAAGAGAACGAAGGACATAAGTCACCTTCGCCTGACACTGAGGTAGGAATAGAGACATAACAAGGTGGTGCAGACCCGCAAACAACATCCACCCAACTCAAGCATCCGTGACCATGAGAGTAAGCAGTTCCATGAAAGAAGACAAAGGCATCAAATATTTTCTTCGACTCAATCACCCTCACTAAGGGGGATTTGCATGACATCAGAGAAACGACGAGGGATGTCACCATGGAGGCCCTCTAACAATTTGAAGAATAATAGCAGCTAGTATGGGGGGCTCTTCGAACATAGCTATAGGAGTTGCAGGTATGCACCCCACAGGCTGGCATAATGTCCACCAGCCTCATGATCAACACTTCAGCTGCCGAGGCGATGTTGCACACAAGGGTTACCAACGTGGTACTACTACTTGATGGGGCACTCACTACAGAAAATAAGGCCGACAGGCCTATGGTCAGCAGTCTGAAAGGGGTAGGATTGAACATGGCTGCACTCCCTCGGGAGATGCTCTACCTCTTATAGGATGGAGTCACCATGAAACTCAGGGCCCGGGAGAGTTGCACTCTATAGGTGGTGAGCGAGGAGTGTACCAACATTGAGCAGTTGAGCCTACATTGCAATGAAGCAGTAGAGAAGAATAAGAAGATAATGCAAGTTGTGGAGGAAGCCTACTAGATGGTCCTAGAGTTAGACATTTAGGTAGAAGAATCGGTAGAGGTGCGCGTCCGCAAATTGGCCATAGGGGTGTGCGACGCTTGAACAGAGATGGCCAGGGTTTAGCTGGAACTGAACCTATAGATCACATAACTGTAGTTGAAGGCTCAGCCTTCAACTCCACTGGAGATCAGGGAACAATGTACCACCACTGTTACAACAACAACGACAGTGGTTGACAATGCAGTGGCAGACTGCATGCAACTTTTCGAACAGTCATTCCAGGTCCTCACCACCCTACAGGGGGACCCTGAATGTAGAGCACCAGAGACAGAGGCGCATGAGCTCCAACAGAGGTATGACAAGGTAAAAGGGACTACATAGATGGTTTCCTTTACATAAAGGCTTACGTGGATGCAGGAGGCCAAGGCGCTCAAGGAACAGGTGGATGTTGCTTGGCAGAAAGAAGCGGTCTTAAAAGCATGCCTACAACCATAGATAGACAAGGCTTACATGATCACAACCTTGATTGAAAGAAATCTCATGAAACTGCAGGCATCTCAGTAGAATATTCAATGAATTAGTTCACTAGGAGTCACCAAACAGCATTTGGAAGAAGTCTAGTAGGTGACCGCTCAGTGCGCTGTTGAAGTTGCGGTGATCCAAACAGAGTTGGGAGGTCTTCATGCTAATATATTTGCACTTGCAAAGTGACTCGAGGGCAAGTCACGATGTTTGTGTTGGGGGCTTGTTGGGCATGGGATCCCTTAAGGGCAGTTTTGGGGCTTAAAGCCCATATTTTGGTCCAATTTTTGTAATCCAAATGTAAAGACTCCACATTTTGTGGTCATGGAGTGCATAGATGTTAAAGAGTCATAAGATTGTCCACCCCTATTTTGATAAAGTAATGTCGGTTGTAAAATATCTACCCATGGTCCGCGAACAATGGATTTTATAAATAGAGCTAAGCTCTAAGTAGTTAGAAATAGAAAAAGGAGGCAAACAATGATTGAAGATGTATGAGAGATACCTCTAAAGTATAAGGGTTGTAGTGTAGGTATAGGCTCTGTAGTTGAGTGCACAGAGGCCTAGAAGTCTGCCGCTGAGTGCGCAGACCCCTGCAGCTGAGTGCGCAGGGTGAGTCGAGTCTGTAATCATCTGGAATTATCAATAAAGAGAAGTATTCAATAATTTCTACGTCTTTATTTCCTGTTTATGCATCTACTATATTAGGTATGAATTTCACTTCTAATTCTTATATGATGTGCAAATGTGTATAATTGTATTGGTTAAGTGAATGTGAGTAATAACATGTTTTTATGCGAAGCTAACTAAGATCTATTAATAAAATAAGTAAGATACTTAGTTTAGTTTGGGAGATATCGCAGTTCACTACCCTAGCAACGCGAAAGCATATTGGCCCCTTGTTAGGGCTGCACGAAAGTTGATTGTAACATTTTGCGAAGGTGTTGAAGGGTCGAGCAGAGGACTAAGCAACCTGTGCGAAGGTAGGTATAGTTGGAATAAACCAACATCACATCCATCTCAAGGGTGCAGAAACTTGGTTCCAACATCCCCCCATACTGCTTCGAGTGAGACTTCAGTCGACACTCCACAGGCTGATGCCGAAAGTGCCAGTAGTGTAGGGATTTGTTTGGATAAGTAACGCTGAACCTAGGTCAGGCCCCCACAATCCAACAACATCATACAATAGTGCAATTAATGCTTAACAAAAAGAATAAATCTCACATACAATTCATGAAAGTAAAGTGTTGTCACTGATTAAAAGAAAGAAAAATCAATCATACAAGAATATAGTACCATATGTACAAAGTTCTTCTTATTTAAATATTGACATGGATCAAATCCTTTCTTCAAATCAAATTATCTCCCAAGAACACAATAGTGCATCAACAAAGGAAAGTAGTCTGATATCTAAAAGAAATGATCATGTTCCATAATTTCACCAAAGCATTCAGAAACTTACAAAAGTGTATTCTTTGCAAAGTTTTTTGATAAAATGATGGACCCTTATCTAAATGCATGAGAAGGGTATAAATTTTATTCTAACTAATGTGAAAAAATAGATTATACAAAAATTTGATGAGGTTTCAAACAACCTTCCTCCTAACTAGTTAACTAACTCTAAAAATAAACAGTAGCTTGATGAGAAAAACTAAGATGATGATTTCTTGTCTGCTACCTTGTCCTCCAAATCACATATCGGTCATTGGTTTGAGATGAGGAGGTTCCCCAAAATGTGTCTTGAGTTGTCCTGTGAAAATCGCATTGATGAGAGGTGGCAGCATCTACTGAGTTGAATGAAGTGAGCAGTTAAGAGTCATGATCTAGTTGTGTGGCTTCACAAGGTATTTCCAATATGATTCCCAATTGGTCTTGGTCAATTTTGCAATTTCTTCCCTTTGAGCCTCTACCTTTTCCTACCAGCTTTTATGCAAAGCACCTAAATTAGGCATTTCTTTTAGATTTCCTTCCTTGAGTAGGTTTGTGACCAACAGAGTGTGGTTCACTACCTTGATTATATTCTTTGATACCCCAACTTCCCTTGCCACTGCTAATTCAACTTGCTTGATTCTTGCATCCCAATCTGTGAAAGGAATGTCTTTGTGTGTCTCCTTGATTTCAGGTAGATTGACCTTCCTTCCATCTTCTGTTTCCTACCATTAGATGAAATTTTAGATTCTAGTGTTGAGATCAATAAACTCCGCTCTCTGGTCAATCACCTTATCTGTTAGCTGGTTGCTAGTGATTAGATAAGGAGTAATGTGTGCCATCTTTTGGTAGAAGTGCTATTGTTGTTTCATTAGGAGGAAATTTAGTTCCAGAGCCTCTTTAACGAACTCCTTGGTAATAAGAAAATCCTTATATATTTCCATGGCTTGCTGTAATTCCTAGAGTTGCATGCTTTTAGCTGATATATTGGCTTCATGGCTTATTTTCAGGACCTCCATGTTCTGTTGCAATTGGGCAAGCTATTGAGCTACTTACCTGTTCACACTTGCTTTCTCTGTTTCAAGTTATTGTTCGAGCTATGCAATCCTGTCCTCCTTTTCTCTCAACGAAGTAGATACTTTAGTGGCTTTTTCCATGGTGGCCGTTGCTTATGCTCCTGTGAACTGTGACAATCTAATCAAGTACTCAGCTAGGTTGAAAGGAATGTCCCTTCAAACTATGTCCATTGGCTCGTTTCTAGGTGGGAGCTCGAGTGTTTCTACCCTTTTCCTTTTTCTCTGTCTTCTTACTATAGCCTTGTGGAGAGAGCTATAGAACACATCAAGTGGAGGGATTTCGGTCACTTTCAAGACAATCTCTGATGTGAGAAGAGAAGGGATAATCTTAGTCTACTGGGATGTTGTTGCTTGCTCATCTATAGGCTTGGACTACTCATCCATGGGTTTGGACTACTCGTCCATAGACTTGGAATTTGTATTCTCTTGAATATCCAAAGGAGTTTGACACTCCATTCTCTCTTGGGCATCTATCGTTTTGGGAGCGTGTTGCAGTTTCTGATTAAAATGATCCCACTCCTGCTCCAAACTACTGCCTTTGACCTCTGAACTGATTTTTTTAGGTGGGGTGCTCAGAACTTGTTTCTCAGCTGACTTCCTCCTAGACTTTGTTGTATTATCTATTTCTTGTGCCTTCCCCATATCTGGTGTTTTTTCAGTATTCACCTAAGACACTATGCAAGAACTAGGTCCTTCACTATTAACAGTCACACTTGGTGTAGGATTATCTTCAACCTTCAAAAAGTGCATTGGGATTACTTAAAGCCTTTCATTTATGAATTCCTGAAATCTTTCAAAATTTTCAAGACTTGGGGTTCACTATAGCCCATTAGAATGCTTGTTCGAAGGTCTTAGCCAACTGTAATAGGTCTTCAAAATCATTATCCTTATGGTTGTATGGCTTGATATTTACCACAGTAGTGATGTTATGTGCTAACTTGTCTGGATCAAATTTCCTTTTCGAGAACGTATGAAGCCTGAGGGATTCCATGTTTACTGACTCCTTAATGGCATGATTAAAATTTTCTAAAGAAAAATAACCACACTTGAAAGGAAAAGAGGGCCATAATAGCTTCTTGTTTTCTTTGAGGACTTAGTTAGGCCATTTCCCATGGACTAGTAGGCAATTTCCCTTGCTAGAAAATTATTAGAAACATACAAAGGAAGGACATGTGGGTTGGCTGTGCTACCAAAAACACTAATGTAGGTGAACCATTCTTCAATAAAATATTTGCCAATAGCTAGAAGGTATGTTGCGGCTTCTTGGGAAAACTTGGGGGCTTTCTTATTGAAAATTATTTGATGCAGGGGAAAAATAACAGAATGACATATCTTATAGAAATGGGGTATATAATGGGATTCCCATATTTTCTTATTACTAAGATGGATAGGTTAGGGGTCCTGTAAGGTCCATTTCCAACCCATGGTTAGAAATGCAGTGCATAAACAAATGGCGTCCATAATGTAGGCACTAAGATAGAAGTGGGGAGGGTTCTTTGGATAGGAGGCTCTCCTTTGTCGATATTCGGTAATGATGGTGGCTAAGTTATCATATAGGATGGTGGCCCAATTCATGATGTGGGAATTAACATAGGCATCAATCAGAGGAATCCATTCTATGGAAAACTTAGAATTATTAGGCAACCCATATAGTCTACATAACATAGCGGCTGCATAGTTGTAGGGGTTTGCCAAAGAGGCTATATCATACATACCCGATTTGTCCAATTTGAATTTGTTGTCCAATACTCTCCAGGCCTGAGTCAGCTTGAAGGGGTCTAGGTTCTTCTTTGCGAAGCTGGCCATGTATGTTTTATCATATATATCTGAGGATCAAGTATATGATACATTTTCTTCATGTCCTCTGCTCTGAATGATCCCATGAGTTTATTCCTTGAATTCCTGAATTTCCTATCTTCAATGGTGAGGTTTTCGACCACCCACCTAATCATATCTGTGTATGGGAGTATTTTTTCTCTTGCTTCTATCCTTTGCAGGAAATAATAGGAAGCATCCTCGAATTGAAGCCCCAAGGGTCTTGTTGAGTCAGTTGTTGCTCTTATAACATTAAACTTGGGACACTCATCCTCAAGCCTATTTTAAATGCCCTCCCAAGTTGTTTACCCTCCATCAGCATTGTAGAATGTATCAGAGAATATGGAAGCCATCTCTGTAAACTTGAATTCAACAATTCTCTGTTATTTCTTTTTCTGTATCACCTTCCTCAATGATATGTCTTTTGTAGCTTGCCTGAAATGGAAAAGATATATCAGCACAGACAATATCAGGAAATTAAGATTAAAAGCTTTTCTGAAATGAATTTGGACCATGAGAAATGTTTAATGAGATACTCAATGTTAACTACCCATAACTTGGAAAATGATTAGCTCTCCTCGGGCCACTAAATATTTATTAACCTGTCAATTCATTCTTTTTTGTATTTAAAATGAAATTATTTAACATGCTTGCAGCTCTTATTCGCACATCACAATCGTTTAAATGGATACAACATAGCATTGAGCTTTCTATAAGGCGAAATACGATTGTGATTGTCACACTATCGCATTTCACAAATTGTTAATGGGTGTTGTAGTGGCATAGCTTTATTACTTGCAAAGTTTGCAAAGTGCGATTTGTGAAATGACAAGGTGCTTATAATCAGGATATCACAGCGGGAGGTTTGATCGCACATCGCAAATTTTTAAAGGTTTTTTATGATAGTCACATGGAAAATAGTGATTTGTAATTTGCAATGAGGACCTCATCCTTGGGTTTTTTTGCAAGATTTTTCAAGGAAATTTCTTAGGGTTAGGTTTTATTATCCTAAGACTAAAAATTTAAAAAGGGTCCCCATTTATAGCTCTAACCTAGCTATTGTTATTCGTAGATTGGGGGTTTTTACAAAGTACAACTAAACACAAGATAGTGGAATCTAGAGGATCAGCAGAACACAAAGATGGAGGTTGAGGTAAGACATGCATGTGACAACCTATGGGCTGCACAACCAAGTCTGCGCGAAATTGAGAGAAGTGATGTTGGGGAGATGTGACAATTGAATCAGTGTGTGTGCATGTTCTCCCACATCACTCTATGGTGGTGGAGATGTTTGATGAGGGGATGGAAGGCAATCACTTGTGACAATGATCATGTCTATCTCTGATTTCATAGCTCGATCACCAAAGTATGCTAAGCAGGGCTTCAGCCTGAAATTATTCTTGAGATTGACCAATTTGGTAAGACAATATTCAAATCTGTCCATGAGATACTGGAATTTCATCTGACTTTTCGGAGCTTGAATTTGCAACACACGGAAGAGGTCCCAAAAATCCATAGGCGATTCTTGAGGGGTCTTCCGTCGTTGTAACCATTTTTGGTCAAGAGGTTCTAGATCAAAATTATGGAAATTAGATTCAATGAGATCATAGAAATTCTCAAGTGAGTACACACTGTCGGGAAGCAGACTCTAGCATGACCATTTTGGGGATTTGCGAAGTGTGTATGCAAGTAGCAGGCTAGCCTCATCATTAGAGCATTCATTTGCACTATCAAGAAATTCACAAAAGTCTTGTATGTACGTAGGCCAGACCACTTTTCCTTCACCATCATACATGAATTCGAACAAGAGATCATAAAACTCCCTCGTGATGTCGAGAGGTTCAACATGTGAAAAACCTCATGGAGGGATGAGTGTGATAGTATCCATGATAGATGTGCGAGTATTCAAAATAGGATGAGAGGACACAACTTGTCATATATCCCTCCTTCTAGCGCCAAAAATGTTGACGGTACTAGACCCACCAACATGTTAGGGGATCTCCCCAGTAAGAAGTCCCAACTAAGCCTCACACCATTTGGTGTAGGAGTCCTAGTAGTGGGTCATACAGTATTGGCTTGACTATGCAAGGGGGTGACATGCGCAGAAAGCCAAGGAATGTGCATGAATGCTTCTAACACACGGAAGGTGGAATGAGTGTGCCCCTTAGAAACCTCTGTAAACATGCATCTTGGAAGGGAACACACAAATAAAGATGCATCACCAACTGTAAGGCAGGTGAACCCATAGTCCAAAGTGATGGTTAAACCAACATCACATCTCAGTAAGATTCATGCATACATATACAGAAAGATTCTATACATACATGCGTAAGAAAACAGATACATATATCATTCGAGTAAACAAGTTAACTGAAATACAATAACAACATATGCATGAAACATGCTCTCTCTATTATATTAAGAAGTGAAAGTTCCAATCATATAGTACAACCATGACCAAGAACTAGTCTTGATAATGGAATGTTACAGTCACTGCCACCCGCTCATCCAAAGAGATGTACTAGCTCTGCACCGTGGAGAAGCCAAGGCTCATTACAATACTCTCCAATATTTCTCTAAGATACTCTTATTAAAAGATTGGCTTACCAAAAGCCTGTACAATGAGCTATGAGGTGCTATAAATAGAAAACAGTGGGGTGACCCTTGACATTCCACTTTGTGACCTGTCTCCTACCCTCATGACTTTTCAACTATTCTATGACTTTTACATTCAACTATCAACACTTGGAATTCAATTTTACAAGATGTTACATATAATCCACACATGTACCCATGTGAGACAAAAAGGATTGAACAAGCTATGCAAGACACCACTAAGACTCAGACAACTGTGAGAAGACCAACTCTTCAACCTCCTCACAATGGTTGATGGTGGCAAACTCATGCCAAGCTTGGTAGTCTGCGATGTTGTCCGTGTACTATGTGGTGACATATTTCTGGAAAATGATGCTTACCTCTGTTGCATCCATGTACACTGATTTGGATCCTCTGTCCAGCTCATCTGATAACATGGGCATCATTGTCTTGAGTGCGATTAGACCAGTGACATACTAATGCATTGTGTCTACACTGATCACCAAGTCTACACTAATGGTTATGTGCATAAACTCGTCAAAGTACGTGTCTAGCTCCAGTCGGACTTTACTCTTTGTCTTTTCCTCAGCAAGTGTCCCAATAGATGGGATCGCATGCGTGCGCACAACAACATCCATGCTTTTGAACACTTGTGTATGGGAAGCCAACAAACTAGTGATGAGATGCAGCAGTTCCTCATAGTTCCAGATCTCACTCTGGATGCATGCTTCAACTCAACCACCGTGGGATTCATCATCTTGAGCAAGTGTAATGGGGCTCCCTTGTATCTCATTGTCCATGTTTGCATGTGGTCGATGACAGTATGCATATTTGACAAGATACGTGCTCTCCTACTACAACGCTACTGCCAACCGTTGAGACGGACAACTGCCTTATGCACAGTACCAAATATGGAATACAACAATCACATGACTATCTCAAGGGATGACACTTCATCTAGTATCACATTCTTCAACTCTGCGTTGGCGAATGATGTAGATAGTTCTCCTCCCTTCTTGGTTGTCTGTAACTCCTTAACCATTCACTCATTCTCTACTATCAAGAAGTGAACACTCAAACTAGTGGCTTCGGCATATGCCCTGGTAGCAATGGCCAATGTTGCTGGATCATTTCGCACATTGGATATGATCACTTATTCCTCAAACTAAACAGGAGATGTGTTGACATCTAGAGTAGATACTCTACGCAATTTCACAACTCTATGCTATGACTCGTCCAATGATATGTTGTGCATCTTCTTTTGGATTGTCTCTAAGGATCTCAATGTCTCCTTGGTTTCTTAGGACTTGCTCTGCTTACGGATCTGGTGAAGGTGGTGGGTCGACCTCTTGGTGGTAAGGCATGAGGTCGATGTCTTGTTCTAACTCTGGCTACTCCATCTACGTATCCATCTGCTCAAGTACTTGTTCAATCTCTTGAGCAAGTCCTACTCCTGCGAATTTTTGATGCAGGAGCATCATCTTCGAAAAACACCTTGTATTTTACCTAAGCTAGGGGGTTTCATGTTTTGAAGAAATATTAAAATTTCATGTAAATATTAATATTATTTTGAGTGATTCATTAATTATTTGTGAGAAATTGTAAATGTGAGAGAAATTAGTTTCTAGATTATTTAGAATTAGTGAGGGAGCCTAAGTTGGAATTAGTTTCTAAGTTTTAGGGATGAGAATCTATCCTTTAGGGAGGTTGACAGATTTCTGGTTCAGAATCAAAATTGATTCATGAAACCATGTATTTGTGTCAATTGTGTTTTCCATATATAATTCGAGAGAGTGAGGATAGAGGAAAAAAAAAGAGGGTGTGAAGTTAGTTTTTTTTAGAAGTTGAAGGGCCATCAAATGAAGATCTGGCCAACGCGAGAGGAAGTTTGTAAGTAGTTTGTGTAATTAATGAAGAATTGAGTTTGTGTTAATTTCCATTGTGTGATTATGAGACTGTTGTTTCTGAATTGTATGAGATTAAATAAGTTGAATTTTGTGAGAGATTGTGGGATCTATCTGAAATAATCGATGACTGACATGGTTAAAATTATGACATAAACTTGTGGAAAGTTGAACGCACTGAATTGGGTGACAATTTTGTGGGATTGATTGTAATCCAAAATACTGAGTCTGCGGGGTTTATAGGGCTCGGTTCTTTTGAATTTAATTTGCTGATAATACAAATCTATATGGAGAATTATTGTTGAGAAAACTCGATTGGATAAACAAATGTCAGATTGGTTGATTGATGAAGAAACATGTTCAGTTAACTTTAATGGTTGAATATACCTCAATCTATTGAATCGATGTTTGTGTACAACAATCCAGAATTGAAGAATTTGATTTATGTTTGGAATGCCATATAGCAAGAACCTACATTGAACAGAGAAATTTGTCAAGGGGGTTTGATTCTAATATCGACTTGTTTTTTTATCTGAATTTATTGTTCAGTGCCGTGTAAAGAACACCGAGACTGAGAAACCTGTGAAGCGCAGGAAGACGAGTTAAGAAATGACATCCGTATTTGTTTGTTGCTATCAGCGTAGAGGAATTGTAAGTTAAAGATGCAGGAATGGAGTATCAGTCGAATCCATAGGAGACTGATGGACACTTGTTGAAGACGCAGTTGAATTTGCAGAGCATTTGTAAAGAGGTTGCAAGCGGAATGTTCTAAACTGGATGCAGGTTTGAAAGGAATTGAGTGGGCCAGATTGTCCATCGTGGAGTTCAAAGTTATTGAGTGATCGGTTTGTGTACGAGATGTAGAGTGAAATACGTTCAAACGGAGCTCAATTAGACTTGGAAAGTCGACTTCATGAAAGCCGGAATTGTTTACTGTAATTTTGATTGAGCTGTTGTGTTTAAAATCGGGTTTGAATTCAAATTGCAGGTTCAGGATCTGCAAATCTAAAGTTCTTGATAGATGAAAAGTGGTCAAATGAAATTATTTTAAATCCAACGCAGAGTTGAAAGGACTATTGGTCTTGGAATACATCAAAGAAATTGGAGCCTGGTGAAGAATTCGGAGCAGATAGTGTTATGATTGACTCTTGAGTGAAATCAATTTTGAACATCGATTTCTTATGTCTAAATATACTGCCTTAACACCGGAAGATTTAGGATCAAATGCTGACATTTGAGATTATAGTTCCACGACAACTACAGAGGGTGAATTGGTAGTACAGAGAACCTGTGTTATTGGTGGATAAATAGGTATGAAATTGGCATTCAAATTGTTTGGATTTGAGCTTGGTAAAGAGCACACATATAGATTGCAACTCTAAGTTTGAACAATTTATTGAATTGCTAATGAATTTTATAAACATGAGAAATTTTAGTGCATTGAGTTAATTCCTCAATTCAAGAATTCATGTATAGATGGAACTCCATTATGATGATGGCATTGACTTATGGAACGCTGTGGTAATTGGGTGCGTAATGTTTCAGAATTGGGGGAATTGGGTTTAAGTTGATGAACTTGAATCTGTATGTAAATGCTTGTGGGGTTGATATATATGAACATTCATGTTTGGGTCAATGGGTTTATGGTTTGAAACATATGATTGAAATGTTTCCGCATTCAAATGATAATTGGTGAAATTGCCAGAAATTGGAAGATAAGCTTCTGCATGATAGTTGAAGATTGCCAGTGGGTGAAATGTCTTGAAATGGAGATTTTGATTAGCAATTTACTGAGATGTATTTTGTCATGTACAAATACATGGAGATCCTGGGTATTGCAGGCCCTGCCTGCATCAACTTTTGGTATTAGAGCTTGGCAATGTTGAATTGAAAAATGTTTATTTTCTGAATAAGAACTGAAATGTATTTTTTTGATGAATGATGAAGGTCAGATTTTAAATTTGATATGAAAACTACACAAATGCAGTGGACAGGATGGCAGAAACAAAAAGAGGAAAAGATCATGCAAGATCTTAAAGGTGAGATGATTTTTCTGATTTGAAATTTATGAATTGAAGTTTATGGTTGCAGAGAAGATGGCTGTGAACCTGGTATTCAGCTAAAGGCTGAATAAGGAGGACAATTGTAGTGTCCTGAAGAAGAAGGTGAGTTGAAGAGATAGCCTAGAGAGTGAGCAGAGGAGAGTGCTCCAATAGGTTCAGAAGCAGTGAACGAGTACTTACCAAAAGACTAAGTGAGGAGGGCTTGGTGAGGTAAGTGGCAGCAAAAGAGATTGCTGTCGTAGAGGCTAGTACAACTCATGGTGAGTGAGAAACTCATGGAGAAGATGATCATGGAGGATCAGAGAAGAGGTTTAGAGGAATGCCATAGAGGTGAGATGACTGCAGAAGTTCGAGAAAGAGAGATGGCAGTAATAAAGGTACAATTGCAGGTACTGGAAGAATGGCTGCAAGAGTAGGAAAATCAGAATAGAGGTTGGATATTTCCACTGAAGGGAAAGAAAGTGAAGTGGCAGAAGCTACAACAGAAAAGCGATCAACAGATAAACATACAGTTAATGGAAGAGCTGAAGAAGCTCAAGCAGATGATGGATGTACAGTTGAAGTGTATGCAACTCAGAGCAGCTGAGTTGGAAGAGGAGGTTTCCATTGATCATATAGAGGAGGAGATCATTGATGATTTCTTGAATTACTGGGCAGATCCAGATCAACTGGATAATGTGAACACTTGTGTTTCTATCGCTGACAGTTGTGATGTGATTACAAGTTTTGTTGAAGAATATGGTCAGCTGGAAGAGCTAGTATATGAACCGACGATTAAAGTTGTTGAGACTTGTAGTTTTCAAACTTACAAGTTGTGTATGAATGCAGGGACTGTAAGTGATGGTGATGTTAAGCTTCAGCAATGTCATAGAGAAATTGCATCACTAGAATATTTGTTGACAAATTCGGAGTATGACATGGAGATGGTAGAAAAAAGAGTTCAGTACAGTGAACGAGTGCAGAAAGATATCATGGAAGCAGATGTTGTGAGAGAAAGACTGGTTGACAGTATTGAGAATTCTTCAGAGGATTCTTTGGGCAAAGAGAATCAACATACTGATGTGCTGATAGTGGAGGAGAATTCAGAACAGCATACTAAAGTGCTGGCAAAGGAGAACAAGGCACTGATGCCTTATGATTTTTATTCTAACAAGTGTTTTGTGAATGTATTGTTGCAGAACATTTGACTCAGTTGAGCAGTCAAATGAAGGAAGAAGAAGTTTTCTGTTCCAGAAGACAAGAGGGCATGGATGATCGGGTGGCAGTCAAAACAGAAACAAGCAAAGAAGCAAGAAGTCAGCAAGTGACAGTACAGATAGAGAAAGTAAAAACTGAGCAAGCCGTCTTAGCTCAGCAAGCAACAAGAAATCAACAGCCGGGAGATTTATTAGACCAAGAGATTGAAAGTATCAGAAGACTGATGACGAAAGAATCCCGAAAGGGACCAGCAGTAGCAAGACAAAAGAGAGCAACAAAAGAAAGATTGTAGCAGACTTGCGAGGCAGAGCAAGTGGAGCATTACAACACAAAATATGGAAACCTGGAGGACAACAACAGTTAACAACAACAGTAAAGCAATTGACAAGCAAAGAAAAATTACAAAATAAAATTTGGGATCTAGGAGGAAATATCCAGACTTATGACCAGGTGGTCATGAATTTTCTTACATGGGGAGTCTGATGCAGGAGCATCATCTCCGAAAAACACCTTGTATTTTACCTAAGCTAGGGGGTTTCATGTTTTGAAGAAATATTAAAATTTCATGTAAATATTAATATTATTTTGAGTGATTCATTAATTATTTGTGAGAAATTGTAAATGTGAGAGAAATTAGTTTCTAGATTATTTAGAATTAGTGAGGGAGCCTAAGTTGGAATTAGTTTCTAAGTTTTAGGGATGAGAATCTATCCTTTAGGGAGGTTGAGAGATTTATGGTTCAAAATCAAAATTGATTCATGAAACCATGTATTTGTGTCAAATGTGTTTTCCATATATAATTCGAGAGAGTGAGGATAGAGGAAAAAAAGGAGGGTGTGAAGTCAGTTTTTTTTAGAAGTTGAAGGCGAGAGGAAGTTTGTAAGTAGTTTGCGTAATTAATGAAGAATTGAGTTTGTGTTAATTTACATTGTGGGATTATGAGACTGTTGATTGTGAATTGTATGAGATTAAATAAGTTGAATTTTGTGAGAGATTGTGGGATCGATCTGAAATAATCGATGACTGACATGGTTAAAATTATGACATAAACTTGTGGAAAGTTGAACGCATTGAATTGGGTGACAATTTTGTGGGATTGATTGTAATCCAAAATACTGAGTCTGCGGGGTTTGTAGGGCTCGGTTCTTTTGAATTTAATTGCTGATAATACAAATCTATATGTAGAATTATTGTTGAGAAAACTCGATTGGATAAAAAAATGTCAGATCGGTTGATTGATGAAGAAACATGTTCAGTTAACATTAATGGTTGAATATCCATCGATCTATTGAATCGATGTTTGTGTACAACAATCCAGAATTGAAGAATTCGATTTATGTTTGGAATTCCATATAGCAAGAACCTGCATTGAACAGAGAAATTTGTCAGAGGGGTTCGATTCTAATATCAACTTGTTTTTTATCTGAATGTAATGTTCAGTGCTGTGGAAAGAACACCGAGACTGAGAAACCTATGAAGCGCAGGAAGACGAGTTAAGAAATGACATCGATATTTGTTTGTTGCTATCAGCGTAGAGGAATTGTAAGCTAAAGATGCAGGAACGGAGTATTAGTCAAATCCATAGGAGACTGATCGACAATTGTTGAAGACATAGTTGAATTTGCGGAGTATTTTTAAAGAGGTTGCAAGCGGAATGTTCTAAACCGGATGCAAGTTTGAAAGGAATTGCGTGGGCCAGATTGTCCATCGTGGAGTTCAAAGTTATTGAGTGATCAGTTGGTGTACGAGATGTAGAGTCAAATACGTTCAAACGGATCTCAATTAGACTTGGAAAGTCGACTTCATGAAAGCCGGAATTGTTTACTATAATTTTGATTGAGCTGTTGTGTTTAAAATCGGGTTTGAATTCAATTGCAGGTTCAGGATCTGCAAATCTAAAGTTCCTGATCGATGAAAAGAGGTCAAATGAAATTATTTTAAATCCAACGCAAAGTTTAAAGGACTGTTGGTCTTGGAATACATCAAAGAAATTGGAGCCTGGTGAAGAATTCGGAGCAGACAGAGTTATGATTGACTCTTGAGTGAAATTGATTTTGAACATCGATTTCTTATGTCTAAATATACTGCCTTAATGCCGGAAGATTTAGGATCAAATGCTGACATTTGAGATTATAGTTCCACGGCAACTGCAGAGGGTGAATTGGTAGTACAGAGAACCTGTATTATTGGTGGATAAACAGGTATCAAATTGGCATTCAAATTGTTTGGATTTGAGGTTGGTAAAGAGCACACATATAGATTCCAACTCTAAGTTTGAACAGTTTATTGAATTGCCAATGAATTTTATAAACATGAGAAATTGTAGTGCATTGAGTTAATCCCTCAATTCAAGAATTCATGTATAGATGGAACTCCATTATGATGATGGCATTGACTTATGGAACGTTGTGGTAATTGGGTGTGTAATGTTTCAGAATTTGGGGAATTGGGTTTAAGTTGATGGACTTGAATCTATATGTAAATGCTTGTGGGGTTGATATATATGAACATTCATGTTTGGGTCAATGGGTTTATGGTTTGAAATATATGATTGAAATGTTTCCGCATTCAAATGATAACTTGTGAAATTGCCAGAAATTGGAAGATAAGCTTCTGCATGATAGCTGAAGATTGCCAGTGGGTGAGCTGTCTTGAAATGGAGATTTTGATTAGCAATTTACTGAGATGTATTTTGTCATGTACAAATACATGGAGATCATGGGTATTGCAGGCCCTGCCTGCATCAAATTTTGGTATCAAAGCTTGGCTCTGTTGAATTGAAAAATGTTTATTTTCTGAATGAGAACTGAAATGTATTTTTTTGATGAATGATGAAGGTCAGATTTTAAATCTGATATGCAAACTACACAAATGCAGTGGACAGGATGGCAGAAACAAAAAGAGGAAAAGATCATGCAAGATCTTAAAGGTGAGATGATTTTTTTGGTTGAAATTTATGAATTGAAGTTTATGATTGCAGAGAAGATGGCGGTGAACCTGTTATTCAGCTTAGGGCAGAATAAGGAGGACAATTGTAGTGTCCTGAAGAAGAAGGTGAGTTGAAGAGATAGCCTAGAGAGTGAGAAGAGGAGAGTGCTCAAAGAGGTTCCAGAAGCAGTGAACCAGTACTTACCAAAAGACTGAGTGAGGAGGGCTTGGTGAGGTAACTGGCAGTAGAAGAGATTGCTGTCGTAGAGGCTAGTACAACTCATGGTGAGTGAGAAACTCATGGAGAAGATGATCATGGAGGATCAGAGAAGAGGTTTAGAGGAATGCCATAGAGGTGAGATGACTGCAGAAGTTCGAGAAAGAGAGATGGCAATAATAAACATACAATTGCAGGTACTGGAAGAATGGCTGCAATAGCAGGAAAATCAGAATAAAGGTTGGATCTTTCCACTGAAGGGAAAGAAAATGAATTGGCAGAAGCTACAACAGAAAAGAGATTGACAGATAAACATGCAGTTAATGGAAGAGCTGAAGAAGCTTGAGCAAATGATGGATGTACAGCTGAAGTGTATGCAACTCAGAGCAGCTGGGTTGGAAGAGGAGGTTTCCATTGATCATATAGAGGAGGAGATCATTGATGATTTCTTGAATTACTGGGCAGATCCAGATCAGTTGGATAATGTGAACTCTTTTGTTTTTATCGCTGACAGTTGTGATGTGATTAGAAGTTTTGTTGAAGAAGATGATCAGCTGGAAGAGCTAGTATATAAACCGATGATTAAAGTTGTTGAGACTTGTAGTTTTCAAACTGACAGGTTGTGTATGAATGCAGGGACTGTAAGTGATGGTGATGTTATGCTTCAGCAATGTCACAAAGAAATTGCATTGCTAGAATATTTGTTGAAAAATTCGGAGTATGACAGGGAGATGGTAGAAGAAAGAGTTCAGTATATTGAACGCGTGCAGAAAGATATCATGGAAGCAGATGTTGTGAGAGAAAGACTGGTTGACAGTCTTGAGAATTCTTCAGAGGATTCTTTGGGAAAAGAGAATCAGCATACTGATGTGTTGATAGTGGAGGAGAATTCAGAACAGCATACTAAAGTGCTGGCAAAGGAGGATAAGGCACTGATGCCTTCTGATTTTTATTCTAACAAGTGTTTTGTGAATGTAGGTATTGTTACAGAACATTTGACTTAGTTGAGCAGTCAAATGAAGGAAGAAGAAGTTTTCTGTTCCAGAAGACAAGAGGGCATGGATGATCGGGTGGCAGTCAGAACAGAAACAAGCAAAGAAGTGAGAAGTCAGCAAGTGACAGTAGAGATAGAGAAAGTAAAAACTGAGCAAGCCGTCTTAGCTCAGCAGGCAACAAGGAATCAACAGCCAGGAGATTTATTAGACCAAGAGATTGAAAGTATCAGAAGGGTCATGACGAAAGAATCCCGGAAGATAACAGCAGTAGCAAGACAAAAGAGAAGAAACAAAGAAAGACTATAACAGACTTGGGGTGCAGAGCAAGTGGAGCATTACAGCACAAAATATGGAAACTTGGAGGACAACAACAGTTAACAATAGCAGTAAAGCAATTGACAAGCAAAGAAAAATTACAAAATAAAATTTGGGATCCAGGAGTTAATATCTAGACTTATGACCAGGTGGTCATGAATTTTCTTACATGGGGAGTCTGATGCAGGAGCATCATCTCTGAAAAACACCTTGTATTTTCCCTAAGCTAGGGGGTTTCATGTTTTGAAGAAATATTAAAATTTCATGTAAATATTAATATTATTTTGAGTGATTCATTAATTAATTGTGAGAAATTGTAAATGTGAAAGAAATTAGTTTCTAGATTATTTAGAATTAGTGAGGGAGCCTAAGTTGGAATTAGTTTCTAAGTTTTAGGGATGAGAATCTATCCTTTAGGGAGGTTGAGAGATTTCTAGTTCAAAATCAAAATTGATTCATGAAACCATGTATTTGTGTCAACTATGTTCTCCATATATAATTCGAGAGAGTGAGGATAGAGGAAAAAAAAAGAGGGTGTGAAGTCAGTTTTTTTTAGAAGTTGAAGGGCCATCAAATGAAGATCTGGCCAAGGCAAGAGGAAGTTTGTAAGTAGTTTGCGTAATTAATGAAGAATTGAGTTTGTGTGAATTTCCATTGTGTAATTATGAGACTGTTGTTTCTGAATTGTATGAGATTAAATAAGTTGAATTTTGTGAGAGATTGTGGGATCGATCTGAAATAATCAATGACTGACATGGTTAAAATTATGACATAAACTTGTGGAAAGTTGAATGCATTCAATTGGGTGACAATTTTGTGGGATTGATTGTAATCCAAAATACTGAGTCTACGGGGTTTGTAGGGCTCGGTTCTTTTGAATTTAATTTCTGATAATACAAATCTATATGGAGAATTATTGTTGAGAAAACTCGATTAGATAAACAAATGTCAGATCGGTTGATTGATGAAGAAACATGTTCAGTTAACATTAATGGTTGAATATCCATCGATCTATTGAATCGATGTTTGTGTACAACAATCCAGAATTGAAGAATTCGATTTATGTTTGGAATTCCATATAGCAAGAACCTACATTGAATAGAGAAATTTGTCAGAGGGGTTCGATTCTAATATCAACTTGTTTTTTTATCTGAATGTATTATTCAGTGCTGTGTAAAGAACACCGAGACTGAGAAACCTGTGAAGCACAAGAAGACGAATTAAGAAATGACATCGATATTTGTTTGTTGCTATCAGTGTAGAGGAATTGTGAGTTAAAGATGCAGGAACGGAGTATCAGTCGAATCCATAGGAGACTGATCGACAATTGTTGAAGGCGTAGTTGAATTTGCGGAGTATTTGTAAAGAGGTTGCAAGCGGAATGTTCTAAACCAGATGCAGGTTTAAAAGGAATTGCGTGGGCCAGATTGTCCATCGTGGAGTTCAAAGTTATTGAGTGATCGGTTTGTGTACGAGATGTAGAGTCAAATATGTTCAAATGGAGCTCAATTAGACTTGGAAAGACGACTTCATGAAAGCTGGAATTGTTTACTGTAATTTTGATTGAGCTGTTGTGTTTAAAATCGGGTTTGAATTCAATTGCAGGTTCAGGATCTGCAAATCTAAAGTTCCTGATCGATGAAAAGTGGTCAAATGAAATTATTTTAAATCCAACGCAGAGTTGAAAGGACTGTTGGTCTTGGAATACATCAAAGAAATTGGAGCCTGGTGAAGAATTCGGAGCAGACAGAGTTATGATTGACTCTTGAGTGAAATCGATTTTGAACATCGATTTATTATGTCTAAATATACTGCCTTAACACCAGAAGATTTAGGATCAAATGCTGACATTTGAGATTATAGTTCCACGGCAACTGTAGAGGGTGAATTGGTAGTATAGAGAACCTGTGTTATTGGTGGATAAACAGGTATGAAATTGGCATTCAAATTGTTTGGATTTGAGCTTGGTAAAGAGCACACATATAGATTGCAACTCTAAGTTTGAACAGTTTATTGAATTGCCAATGAATTTTATAAACATGAGAAATTGTAGTGCATTGAGTTAATTCCTGAATTCAAGAATTCATGTATATATGGAACTCCATTATGATGATGGCATTGACTTATGGAACACTGTGGTAATTGGGTGTGTAATGTTTCAGAATTTGGGGAATTGGGTTTAAGTTGATGGACTTGAATCTGTATGTAAATGCTTGTGGGGTTGATATATATGAACATTCATGTTTGGGTCAATGGGTTTATGGTTTGAAACATATGATTGAAATGTTTCCGCATTCAAATGATAACTTGTGAAATTGCCAGAAATTGGAAGATAAGCTTCTGCATGATAGCTGAAGATTGCCAGTGGGTGAAATGTCTTGAAATGGAGATTTTGATTAGCAATTTAGTGAGATGTATTTTGTCATGTACAAATACATGGAGATCCTGGGTATTGCAGGCCCTGCCTGCATCAATTATCACCCTGTCTTATTTGTGCTAGTTGATCGGATGAGTCTACTACCTGTATGGGTGTAGTTTCATCAATATATACATGTTGCACCCCGTGCTGTGTCTGCTCTGAACTTGCAACTTTGTTCTGCTTTTGTGTTGTCAACAATCTTTCCCTTACCTTTTTCACTCGTAGTTATGTTATCCTCTACTGGTGCTGCTGATGGTGCTCTCCTAGATGCTACTTCGTGTTGCTTTACTAATCATTCCATATCAATGTCTACCCATTCATTGGGCCTGGCGAAGTTACGAAAATATCTCCATGGGTCTTCCTTAGCCCAATGACATGCCCCGTGGATCCAAGGAAAATGCACTCTTATGCAGTGATCCTTCAAAAAGAAATGTGGGTCATATGGATTGAAGCTTCTGGTGCCAAAAGTAAATATTTTGAACTCTTCCATCTCAGCATCAACATGCTTGAGATTTTGTATCTCGTACAACCTGATTCATAAAGGAAGAGTGGACCAAGGTACCTTCTTCTTCCAATGTAGTCTAGCTGACAGTCCTGCCAAGATGTGGTGCAACACTTCTTGCATGACAAGCTTTGGTAAAACATGCGGAGGCTTCTCTGCCTTGTACATCCATATGAAGGTACTAAATGGTGAGGCATACCAATTTGTTATGTCAATCATTGCCTCCGTTTCTGCGTTTGACATGCAAGATGGATTCTATTCAAATATCATCTTATACACTGGGGTGACAAAATGGTCTAACAACTTTCTGATGACTCCGCGAAAGCTACATTCAGAAAACAGTCTGCAATAAGTGTTCACAGAGGTTTCCACTAATGTCCATGCCCACATGAAGCCCAATAACTTTTGACGGGCACACATTGCATTGAAGATGTATGCGCACATGTAGATTTCTACTTGCTAGCCTTTGGGTGACTGCAGATCTCCTGTTATCTGCTCCTTCAACCTATGAGCCAACATGTCGAACCAGTTGCATGATTTATGTTCACTAGCCAGTTGGTCCAACAGGATCAGCCAACTCTATGGGAAGGTCTTTGTGCTCTCTTGGCCATATGGGTACTGACCAAGTACTGATATGACTTTTGTAGTATCTTTTCATTGTAAATTTGGTTGGGTTTCGTCCTGAACTTGGCTGACTCCTTCACCCAGCTCTTCAAGATATCCCTAGCATTTGCATTGCTGTTGGGTATGCTGAAGGGTGTCTCCATTATGATCACTAGATTTGGCAAGTGGTACATCTGTTGTTAGTCCTGTGCCCTGAAGGTAGCAATCTATGTCCCGCTGACAGTACTTAACACCATCATCTTCGGATCGGTGTGGAAGATGATCCAATGTATCATGTTCGCGCATGGAAACACAAGATAGCTGAATGCAATCTAGTACAAGCCAGACTTATGAGTGTTCACATAGACCCTACGGTCTTCATGATCTTCCCCAAATGTCTCTGAGAAGGCATCATTAATGTCATTCCATTTCATCTTGATGTCTTTGTCTACGATCAGCTTGGTGTCTTCGTAAATTGGCAAACTCATATACACTTGCTCAACTGTTTCTCTAGCTATGCTTTCATCAATGTCCTTTGACCCTGCTCTCTTGGAGGCCATTGAACCTGTACTATTAAGAGATGGATGAACACCTATTATACCTAAAGAGATGGTGACAGACGTGGCAAGAAATCTATCAGTTGAAAAAAAAGAAAACTTGAGGAGTAACATGCAACATACCCAGGAGACTAATGGTAAGTATTGCGTAATTTTTATTGGGAGGCTAGGAGACTGACTGCTGGAATTGCAGAAAAGGCAATTCAGACTTTTGAGAGGCTGGTTTATTGTTGGGATTGCACAATGCACAATCCATACTAACCTGTTGGGTGCTATGATTGCCTAATGCACAATTTCATTCAACAAGTCATGTAGGCCCAAGGACTGCATTGCACAATTTTCTGGGCCAGCAGACACTACCTCTCAAAATTGTGCAAAGAAAGCCTAGAGGACAACGTCTAGCTAGATTTGCACATTTTCTAGGAGTAACGCAGAGTCTTCCCTCTCAGAAATGTGCAATTCTATCCGGGTAAGGCAAATTCTAGGCCAAGGTTTCGCAAACCTGCCGAAGGGAAACTAAAAACATATGAAGATTTGAATGCATGGTGAAACTGAGTGTAAGAAAGGGTGAATGATCATGTATGCAAACAGTGAATGAAAGATTTAGAAAATGGGAAAACATGCATGTGTGTGAAACCAGTGGTCGAATCAATGACTATCCATGCAAAATAGTGTCATGCATGCAACAATAGTGAGATGAAAATAAAAATTGAAACAATGCTTGTATAGGCTAATATGCATGAAAATGATAGGAAGCGTTCACATAAATCAAGTAGACATCACTCACACAAGTTATTGGCTTAGGGGGTCCTAAACTAGGTTTAGAGTTAATTGTGGCAAACAAAACCATACACTACTAGCCCTTTCGGTAACAACCCGCGTAGTGCAGGCTGTAGTCTCACCCGAAGGAGTATGTAGGGGTGGTGGAACCAAGTTTCTACATCTAGAGATCAATGTGATGTCTTTTATTGCCCTAGATCTACCTTCGCTTAGATCTAGAATCCCCTAGGGTTCGGTGTTGTAACTCCACTTAAACAATATTTAGACCTTCATGAAGGTCCATGATTGGTCTTTGTAAACCCTTAATAGTCCATTCATCCACTTATGCACATCAGAGAACTACTCTTGACTAGGGCTCTCGTAGATAAGCTTGTGTTATTAATGAACAATAGATAATTCATTGAAGTCTTCATGTAATTACATAAAAATGCTTGCGTACATCATCTAACACTTATTCAATAGAATCGCGCATTATTAGATCAATATTTCATAAACATATTATTTCATCGACAACATAAGTTATAAATAGAAGTAAATAAAAATACAAAATATTTTTCCAAAACAAATTCATTATTTATTCCCAGTTCATAATACAAACTCAAAACTTCCATGCGCACTTAGCTGCAGGGGTTCATGCACTCAACTACGGACTCTACCTAGGCCTATTCACACTCAGCTATAGAGCCTTTCTCTCTTATCAGACCCACTTCTATGCGCTTAAGAATTCTCTTCTATTGACCCATTACTATGATCATCATCATATATCTCCCTTAGACTCTCTAAGACACACCTAATTATAGCTTTTTACATACAATCCCATGGATTGCAAACCATGGGTAGATCTCAAAAATGACTCAGGTTTTACATAAACAAAGGGCTTAACCCCCTTGATTCCTAATTCATCTATGCACTCTGCATTGACAAATCTTAGATACTTTACATCATTTAGAACAATTACATCAAAACTTTGGTTTTCAACCCCAAAACTAACCCAGGGGATCCTATCCCAACATACCCCAACAAAAATATCATGGCTCACCCTTGAGTTACTTGGCTAGTGCTACAATCTTCCTACGAAGGTCCCCTAGCTCTACCTACACTACAACAACTTTGGCAGCACTCTACGTGGCTTTGTGCTTGACCTATTCCACTAGCTTCTCTGTAGTTGGTCCCTCTACGGCCAGTTTCATCGTCTACTACAAGCTTGTGAGCTTCTCTTGAATGTTGGTCGTGACCTGGTAACCTTCGTCTAACTAGGACCCCAACATGGCCTTAAGTAAGTCCTCCTTCTTCTGTGCTACTTCGACCTGTGCAAGGAGCTTCTTCCCTTCTTGCAACTTGGCTAGGCGTTATGCCAGGGTGATGGAGCACACCATTTCTCAGACTTCATTGTACTATTTCTGTAGCTCCCTAGACTCTGTATTCAGTTTCTGCAGGTTTGGGTCTTCCTACAGAGTAGTCACCAACTCCATTTGCATCTCAAATAATGTTGTGCAGTCTGCAACTATGGCATCTAGAGTGGCTAGTCCTTCCTTGATCACGGCTCTGCACTACTCCTGGACTTCCGGCGAAGTCCAAGGCTACATATTCAATTGCAGCTCAGTTATCCTCATGTTGAGTTCAAATTGAACTTGACTAACCTCTGCCTTTGCTTCATGCACACCAATGGCTAATGTCTTGATCTTCGCTTCTAGATATGCATGCTTGGGAATGTGGAGTTGAGGCATAGTTCTACATGCCTCCGTGACTATTGACTCCAGTCATGAACTGTGTGCCTGGAGCGCCTCCTTCTCTTCCAAAATCAATGTCTTCTTGACAAACAGCTACCGATTATTCACCTTGATCTCACTAAAAGCACTAAGTGCTCGTTGTTCCTGAAGGAAAAGCTCCCCCTCAACTCCATTAATAATGCATGCAATGTCTCTAGTTGCATCATGAAAAGGTTCAAGCCCATCTTTGGAATGCTATCAAAGAGGGTACATTGTTCCTTGGTCTTGGCATGGACTAAACTAGCATGCAAGGGGAAGACTCGCACATCATGCAATGGCCACAGAACTAGCTCCGCACATATACTTTGTTAATGAGTTAAATTGTGTGCCAGTGAGTACATTTAGAACTAGCAGTATTTCTACCAAGGTTTGAATGTATTGCTATTCCAACTATTGTAGTACTTTTGTGGCGACATCCCTGAATTTATCATCGATCTCATCTAGATCAGTTTCTGTGAGCACCAGGGGCTCAATTTGTGTTTTGTGCACCTTCTGCTTTTTCCTCGACCCCGCTTGTTGTTCGAAATCATGCATTTTCACAATAAAGGGGGTGCACTACCCTTCCTCACTCCACTGCCTTGCCATGTATGCTCTTCTGTTTATGTTTCTGGCAAAGGTGACTTGTCACCTTTCTGGGCCTCGTGCTGCTCCTGCTCTACCTTCTTCTTGGCAACGCGTTCCTGCTCAACCTGAGCCTTCCCAGTAGCATCTTTCTTCTTTTGCATGGCTAGATTCCATGTAGCCTATTGAGCTGCCTCCTTTCTTTTCTTTGTGGTTTCACTCTCCGTACTTGTACTTGGTCCATAAGCTAGATCTGAAGGGGTCTGCCACTCGGCTGGCCAATGCACCACTACCTCCTGCACATCGGTGTCTGTCACTGAGTATGGAAACTCATGCCACTTCCATGCTGGATCCTTTCATGCCTCGATATAAATTCTATGAAAGTCAGCTTTAAATGTTGCATAAGCAGACAATTGTGTATACAAGGTTAAGGACAACCTTGGGCACTAGTTAACCACGATGTGGATACTTGCTTCCATCAAGACCCAAAAAATCGTGGTCTCTGTGACACGTGTGGGGTCCTTTGTAGCCCATAGGGAGGCAAATTACATTGCCTCCAGCAATCCTTCTTCCAAAGGAGGAAACTGGCTGTCCTCCGGTAGCTCCCATGCATCCAACACGATGGAGAGCAGTAATCAAGCGTAAAGAAACGGTGTGGATTCATTCTTGACCTCGTGGAAATTCATGAGAAACTCTTGGCATAGGTGTCTGGACTAATTGAACAGTATGCCTTTCACAAAATGAGCTACTAGAGACACGACGGGCACCAAAACTTCAATCGTATGACATTTTCTGATCACCTTGCCAACCAATATCTATGGGGACAACTGAACCACAAGGTCTTTCGTCAACGGGATGGAATATCTTTGTGCCTTCTTCACTAGTTGATAATATTTTTTCATGCGCTCTTCCAACTCCTTCTCTCTTGTCTTTCCACCGAAATCCTTGGCTGAGTTCAAACCTTAATGCGACAAGTGTGTAATCCTATGGATAAGCATGTCAATGATAGGGATAGCCCCTCCTAGCCATAAACACCCATCATGTACTAGAGTGAGCAGTTGGCGTATGCAAATTGTATTGATGGGGGTGCGGTGGTAATGTGGCACCCAAAGCAAGTTGAGGAATCCTGATTGCTCAACACCACAAACCCATTCCTCTGTTTCTAATGCGGTCACACCCATTTCCTCATAGAAAAATCTCTTCATATACTTGTCAGTCACTAAGTGTGGGAACTTATCATGGTCCATGAGGTCCTAATCCTCCATCTTTAGTAGTGGGACTCGCGAGGGCCGCAGACCTTCAAAGGGAATCTGCTCAAGTAGCAGAGGTGTGGAAATTATAAATTTCCCTGTGTCTAGGTTTTTTGTAATATTTTCCTTTCCCTTCCTTGGAGGGATTTACTGAGGGAGATTTGTGATGGGCTCACTCCTTCGATGTCAATATATTCTATCCCCTCGCCTTCTTTTGCCTCTATGTCTACAACCTTCTCTTATCCTTTCTTTGACTGCTTATCCTTCCTTTGTGTTGGTGGCACGGTATGCTTCCTTAGGGAAGCACGTACCTACACCGACTTCTTCTAATCTTTCTTTTCCCATGGACTATTTTGGCTTGGGTGACCTCGGTGCCATGGGAATTATAGGTGTGGCTTCAACACTCAACACTCCTGGTCCTGAAGCATCGGACACAATGAATTCTGAACTCATAGCTTCAGCAGGGTTGGTGGTAGTCATCCTCTCCATAAACAACTCATTGGCTTCAATAGACAGATTTATGTGGGCAAATAATTCCTCCCAAAATTTTCAGCTCATCGACAGAGAGGAAATTTTAGCAAAAAATCCAAGTGTGCAAAGTGTTCTTTGTTGGATCGGCATGGATAATTTATAGGGGCTTTTGAATTCAAATTGGAGTGTTCCCCCAAAATTTCGACCATTAATGTTGTTTTGGCGGTAGATATTGAAATAGTTTGGCCTTAAATGTCACCAACCCACTCCACTTAACCCTCCTTAGGTTGTCAAATCATGAACAGTGACTCCAACACTCACTTTTCTATTGTTCTATGTGGCATCTCCCTCCATAGTGTAGCTTGCTTCGTGCAACTTCATATATTGTAGCTTCACCATCTTTTGCACAACCTACCTACTACATTGTCCTCTAATCCTAGCAATGTAGTTTATAGTCCTGCACTCCCTTACAACTGCCTGGAGCACTAAGACTATCCTGCCACCATATAGTCATTGCACAAGATCCCCTATATATAGCTTTAATAAACTTCCATTCACTCTCCCTGGAAAAGGATCTCCATTCAGCTTCGCGAACTGAACTATGCCTCCATCTATAATTTCTTTGATAATATACGACCCTAGCCAATGCATCTCAAATTTCCCCTAAAACTTTGTGAATTTACTATCATATAAAAAAACCAGATCATTTACCTTGAATGTGCAAAGTTAAATGTGTTGATCGTGCCATTCTTTTTCACGTTACTTCCATACTTGCTGGTGAAATCCAACAAAAAATCTATCCTCCTCAAGCTCCATAAACTGCACAAGTTGTTCCTCCAAGGCCTCATGATCCGCCATATTCATCAGTGCTTCTATGTGTAGACTAGGCATAATATATCCCAGCGACATTACAACTTCCACACCATATACCAATCTAAAAGGTGTCTGCCCTGTCAACTTTTTACAAGTAGTCATGTAAGCCAATAGCACTGCAGGTACACGTACATCCTAGTCATTCTGTTGTGCATTGCAAATATTCATCAGTGCATTCTCCAAAATCTTATTAAAGGCTTCAACTGTTCCATTAGCTTGAGGATGATACAATGTGATCTTCTAATGATAGACCTGGAACTCCTCAGTCAATGCGCTGATTGTCTCGTTTAAAAAATGCATACCTCGATCGCTCATCAATATCTTTGGGCAACCAAATCTGGTTAAGACATGCTCAAACAAAAACTTCACTGTTTTAGCCCCTATGCAATCCTTAACAGATGTGCTTCTACCCATATGGTTAGATATTCTGTCACAGTGATGATATAGCATGCACCAGTTTTCATTCCTAGGGGCTGAATTGGCACAACGAAATAAATTGCCCATTTTTCAAATGGCTACAATGATACCTGAGGATTTAGTGGAAACATATCCCTCCGTGATGGTCTTCCCATTCTCTCACAGGCATCACATGCCCTACAATACACCTTGGAATATTTATGCAACATAGGCCACCATAAACCTATGTGAAAAATCTTCTGTGTAGTCACCTTTCCTACATAATTTCCTCTCGCGACCCCTCCATGGGCTTGAACGAGAATGTTATTTCTCTCAAAATCTGGCACGTATCTTCGTAATATCTCGTCTGCACCCATCTTGTTCAAATTTTCTTCAATCACTAAGAATTCCACCACGCGCACTACTAGTTCGTTATTTTGCTGACTTGTATACCCTTCTGGTGCCATCTCCATAGTCAAAAAGTGGATAATATCTGCAAAATGATTATCTTCTATGTGCACTGTGAAGAGCTACGCATTTGGAAACCCTTCCTCCAAATTAGTAGTTGCTTCTCCAATTTCGATCTGCGACATATGGTCAGGTCCTACATTCAACCTTCGTAGATTCATAATGACCTGAAAGTCATACTACTGGAATAGCAGAAAACATCGACAGATATTCCCCCAAAACGCAGGCTTACTGACTAGGTATTTCAAGGCAGAATGATATGTTTATATTTTGAAATTTCCTCCCAACAGATAGTGCCTAAACATTTGTAGCGTGTACACCATAGCCAGTCCTTCACGTTCTGTCATTGTGTAATTCTTCTTGGCCTTCGATAATTTCCTTCTTGCAAAGGCTATAGGGTGGTCTATCTCTCCTTCATTGGCCTATGTTAGCACTACTCCCAATGCAATGCACGAGGCATCAACATGTACATGGAATTCCTTCATCTAATCAGGGAAGACCAAGATTGACGCGTTGACCATCTTCTCTTTCAATACATCTAAACTGTGCTAACATTCTTCATCCCAATAGAATGTAGCGTCCTTCTTCAAAAGTTTCTCCACGGGCATGGTAATCTAAGTGTAAGCCTTGATGAACTTCTTGTAATATCTTGTATGTCCTTGTGTCACGTGAAATTTCTTAACACTCCTCGGGGCCTCCAAATTCACTATCATTGTGATCTTGGCAAGGTCCACCATTAGCCCTTGCTTGCACACCACATGACCCAGTAAGATCCAAAAGGGGACACAAAATAACCGCTTCTTTAGATTCATCACAATCTAGTATCTGTGACATGTATCCAACATCAGGCACAGGCTCAATACATGGCACTTTACTAAACCAAACACCGTTCAATTGTCAAAGTAAACTTCTAAGAAATTATGGATGAAATCATTAAATGCCACTATAGCTATGCGAGAGAATATCGTAGGCACGTTCTTGAGCCAAAACGACATCACGGTATACTAGAAACAACCCCATTCCATTGCGAAGGTTGTTTTTCTCCTATCCTCTGGCGCGATATTGATCTGATGGTAGCTAGAAAATCCATCATTGAACGAGTAGGCATCCTTCCCTCCAACGTTGTCTAATACTTCATCTATAGATGACATTGGGAATGGGTCATGGACACAAGCATCATTAAGCTTCCTCAGATCTATGCAAATCATTATTTATTCCCTCTGTTCCTTCCCCTGTACCACCATGGGGCTCACCCAATCAGACTCTTCCACTAGTTCTATGATGCCTACTACCAACATCTTATCCAATTCCAAGCGTACCTTTTCGTTATACTTAGGATTCAGGTGATACAACCTCTACCTAACAGGACTCACGTCCGGATTTAGAGTGATTTTCATAACGCCTAAGTCTCATATTATGCCATTCAATTGCGAAAAATTGGTTGGGAACATGTCCTAATATTCGCGGAGTAACTTAACAACCTTATCCATAGTAGCATTTTCCCCGTTATTTCCAATCTTTGCAAACTTTGGCTCTGCTTCAATCCCAATGTTTACTTGCTTGGTTTTCAATGACGTGATGATGTTCAGGTTCTCTATTTGTGAGCCTTCGACTTTGTTATTCCCTTCTGCCTCTGGAATATAAATATTTCTCAGATTATCATCCTCCCCCTCAGCTGTCACATTATAACATTCCAATGCATGGTGCAACTAGGTTCTCCAATCTGGGTGGCCCCATTCCAGAGGTTCTTGCGGTATTCTATGGATAATCACCTTGATCTCCTGCAATGCTTCATCAATGCTCATGAAGCCATCCTCAAAGCTAAAGGTCAATAAGAATCCTTCCCTCAATATATCCCACTCTGTGGTGCCATGTGTCACACGGAATGAGTTATATTTGCGGACAAATCCAACCTTCCTAGGAGTCTAAGACTCTCTAATGACAAACAAACCAAACAAGAGCTATCCTTCTCTAGATACACATCATTCTATGAGAATTCAAATGTTTTCGATCTTACCTTAGGTCCCCCGCTTGTTGTAGCAGTCCAGCCTTGCTGATCCAGATGAGCTCCTCCTTCACTTTCAGACCTGCATACACTGACAAAGCAAACGATTACATAGCATCTGAATATTCATCATAAAATAAAGCATATCTATCATATTGACTAAGGAATACATGAAATAATTCATTAACAAATCATTGAGAAGAATGGACTTATTTGTATTAAATAATCAAAAAGGAACCATTACAACCTGAGCCTTGGTGTTGTGCAAGCTCCTCCCAGGGTCCAGCAAGAGATTTCCTCTACTTTGACAAGCTCACCCACTCCCACTATGGCAACAAGGAAGGATAGTGATTTCTCCTCACAAGTCAACAATGGAAGTCCTAATTCCAGCAGCATTTACCCTTTAGAATGTTCAGCTTTCAACCTCCCCTCCTTTGGCCCAATGCCTGTATTTATAGTATTCTAGAGGAGGTTATTCAGTTCCAACATCAATGGGATACTCCCTCTTTTGGATGGGGTAGCTCCTCTCTTGATGGGATAAGCTCCTCTATCATAGGGGTGCATGAACCATCTGGAGGCGCTCAATACACGTCAAGAACTCTTCTAGAAGGCTCTAGAAGTGACCACAAGTAACTTTTTAAAGATGAAACTCGCGCCTTTTGACCTTTACAGGGGTACGCACCCTAGCTTTAGTATACAGAGCGTATTACTACGCAGGTCTAATGTATGTGGAGTGCGTACACGCAGGAAAGGTAGAGAGAACCTGCGTACCCAGAGATAAACATGTTTTCAAGTGACTTTCTCTCTCTTTGAAGTTTTGACATGAAGAGCAGAGGTATGGGGCTTGACAAAGAGGACAATGTGGCTATTGATGAGGCCACATAAACTGCAGATAGTCAAGGTGACAAAATTCAGTGTAACAGATTGCCCCCTAAAGTACGAAGCCTGTAATAGATAAGGGTGTTAAGTCATATAAGAAGGGTGAAGTGCTTTATCATTTCGAGGATCATCTTGTGGATAGCCCGGTTGGAACCTGCAATTTTCAACACAAAATACATGTAAAAATATCATATCATACTGAGGTAGGCATTCCCATACTCAGATCAAAACTTTAACTATTGGACTAACTATTCTGGTACAAGAATAATTTCATAATACATCATAATCATAGACTCTCGTAGATACAGCATGGACGCAGCCATCTGTTTATGATTGGTCTACAACATAATGAATACAAAACTCCTCGCAGCCTGGATGGTGGAAACTAGATCCAGGGTCTTCATTTCTGTTCCCGAATTGGTACGATTCTAGCCATGTGAATGAATGAGTCGATGTCGAACATGGTAGAAACCACTTGATTACCGGTCAATGATGTAAACCGTTAACAAGTATGGGAGAAACCACCAGTAATGTCAATGGTTCTCAAAGTACCCAGCACAATCCATGAGATGTGAATGAAAGAGTCGATGTCGAACATTTCATGGAATCCTTCGATCGCAAGTCAATGATGAAAACTGACGTCGAAGGCGAGAAACCTGCCATTGATGCATGCAGACTCCAAGGTACTGACGATTCCTAAGTCAACTTTCTAGATAATGTGCTGATGTCGATAGAAAGCGACTCGTTGTAGGCAAGCCTGCAACGCGAAATCATAGTTCAAGTTGAAGAAATGTTGCTGTAAGGACTGACTCAATGATGATATGATGGATGGTAGGTATTCTGCAGTTGAATGTTTTGTTCAGATCTCTTGAACACATAATGACACAATAGATGGTTTGGTGATAAATGACTCAAGGTCGACTCCCATAACCCGGCTAAAAATGATCTTGGTTAACTGTGAGGTAAAGGATTTCCCAACCCAGGTGAATGAATATGTGTCGTGTTCAAGAGTGGTAGTAAGGTTTTTCTTGAGACAAAAGGATATCAAATAGGCTCATTCTTCTCATTTTTCCCCCACCATTTCTGGCAAGTACCTCTTTATTTTTTACGAGCTTGAGGAGGATAACATATGCTTGTTTGTAAGCTCATCCTTCGGATGAGTCCAACTTAGTTTTTGATGTGAACCCTAAGAAGGAGTGGTCCGTTCTTGTTTGTAATAGAACAGGTCCTTTACTGTGAAATTTTAACGAGTCCAGTATAGGAGAAACTCGGCGCTTTTTCATATTTAGAGAGTCTGAAAAACTTAGAAGACTCCAGATTGAACTTTTTCGTAAAGTTGTGTCTCCTAAGCCCGAAAAAGTATAAAATAATACCTAGGAGAACCGCTTGATTTTGCGACCAAGGATATTTTCATAGTTAGTGCCTTTGACCTGAAAAGTAAAAAGTGATCAAGGACACGTCGTTTTATTTCCAATATCGAATTTGAAACGACAAAAATCCGGCAATCTTTTCATGTTTTTACGGTCAGAAAAGGGCTAAAGGGGACCGTCTTTTAATTCCGTTTTAACGAGTGTAAAAGAAACGCTCGGCAATCTTTTCAGTTTTTTAGGAGTCAGAAAAGGGCTTAAAAGATGACTCTGATGTTTGGTTCGTGAAAAATGACAAGTTTCCCTGTAAATCCCTTTGTCCTGCACAAAAACGACACATTACTCATACCTGTTTAAGATGGGCAAAAAATACATTGAAAAATGACCTTCCATGGTGAAAAATAAACAAATTTAATATTTATTTATCCAAAAAACCTATAAAAAGACCTTTTACCATGTCATTTTTTACCATTTTACTGTTGAGGTAGAAAAAAGGGCTTTTGGCAAGAAACTTCCCGTGGACATTGCGGAAATCAGACCATCGGAATCGAACGTCGTCACTTCCAGGTAATCCACAACATCCTCCTCTTCAATTTCATCCGTTT